>JAODAL010012240.1:0-96261 GCA_025379985.1 Phyllomedusa bahiana
AATCCCCCCAAGTTAACTTCTTCAAATCAAATTTTCCTGAATCAAAATGATTCCCACTTCGTTAGAATCAATTCGCCCATCTCTAGATATCATCTATATCTCCCTTCCTTATTAGACATTAGACCGTGTTAGGAAGAGCAGAGACTTTATCTCTAACAAAATTTGAATAATTATCTTTGAAAAGCACTTGTTTTCACTCCTGGGAGTTTACTTTATAGATTAAATCTCTTGCAGTAATCTCACAGTTACAGGCTAAGAAGAGCTAAGAGCTATGAATAGCAGAGCGGATATGCTAATCACTGCTATAGAACCACCCACGACCTGCCCATGCAGTGTGAAGCTGAAGCTGCATGTGAGTCCGTGAAACAACATCGTGAAAAAGTTACTTTAATATCTTCTTTGCTTGAAAGCTTCTTTACCGAAATAAGATCACCCTCTTGCGTTCATTTTCACATATATTTTTTTTTGTTGCATATTTTTTTTTTTTTTTTACGTTTACATTTCTATTTACTTAAAACTTTTATTATTTTAATTCATGTTCCTTTTTCAGGACATCTTTTAAACAAATATTTAAAGGCTAGTTTTTATACATTGTTTCAAAACTGGGTCTAAGTTCCAATTCTATGCTAGACCCCTGCAGATAATTTTTCTTAGATGTTTATTCCAGTAATCATGTACTGACCTGAGGATGCACAAGAGATTTGTGTGAAATGCATGGTCTGTATTTGGTGAGTTTTTGTTTTACTCTTTTATTATTGTATTTTGTGTTTGTGAATAAATAGGGCAAGCTAATTCACAACGTTTGATCTGTTTTTCCCATTTCAGTATATACCCCTGGAAATTTAGGATGACATGAATGAACCTGGTGTAACTCGCCAATTCTACCTCTATTTTGAATAGTCTAAGATCCGACAGGATGTATAAAACTGTCTTAAAGCACTTTATAAATTTGTCCTGTTTTACTCCAAAAGTAGTCTTAGCCATGCTACTTTGAAACTGGTATGGATTTGTATGACAATTGGGCGCATTTTTGGTCCATTGTATGATTCTGCTGCAACACCCCTCCGCATCATTGGCACATTCAAAAGTGTCATGTCTGGCACATAATGTAGACTTTTAGAATAGTCTATGACAGTTTGTTTGGCAAAAAGCAGGGCAAAAAAAATGGCGCAGCCTTGTTCATACATGTCATCCTTAGTCTCTTTGGGGTATGCCTATTCTTTGTGATATTTTGCACTTTTATTTACTTCTTCTCCATCTTGTCTGAGAATTGTTTTTGTACGGTTTTATCCTGATCTCCTTGGTACCAAGCAGAACAGAGTTCTGGGAGTAGCAGCATTATATATGTATTATATTATATGACCAGCGCGTCCCTCAGAAGCCGCGGGCGTATGGTGGCGCGTGAATTCTGAACATACAATAAAAGGTGTAATAGGAGAGCCATATTAATGCTATTCTGCAGTATTACTGTATTGTAGAGTAGTGTACAAACAATTGCTGGGTCAAGAGGGAATACAAGAATAAGGAAAATAAAAAATAAAAAAGCTTTAACATTATTTTAAAAATTATTTAGAAAAATCCCTTTTGATATTTTACAATTAGAAAATAAAAAATTGAAATAAAAAAAGTTAAACATTATTGGTATTGCCATATCCTTAAAAGCCTGATCTGTTTAATTATAACATTATTTATTCTGTATGGTGGACAACATAGATACAAACAAACAAAAAACTGTAAAGCTGTGTCTACTTCAGGAATGGAAAGTGATAAAAAATGTGCATGTATACAAAAATAATACAAATAAAAATTACATGCAAAACAACAAAACTCTACTAATATTACTGACTTGCAGAATGAAGATAACATGTCAGTTATACCACCCAGTGAATTTTTCATTTTGACGTGACCTAGTTATTACAACTTACAGTGGTTGTTCCCACTAAGTAAAATCTACTGCACAGGTCAGCTCTCAGCTAGCCGCGAGCCGACCGTGCATTAGAATGAGGAGGATGGTGCTTGCATCTGTCGTCCTCATTCACTTTTATGGGAGCTAATGAATATAGCTGAGTGTGTACATTCAGCTATATTTGGAACTTCAACAGAAGTGAATAGAGAGGACATGCTTACAGCTAGCTGAGAGGTGACCTGGACACAGGTGCACTGGTGCAGTGGACTTAATTTTGTGGGAACACCCCTTAAGGTTACAATGACATTTTATTGTATTGAAAACACACTCAATATACAGGGAGACATGTATGAAGGAAGGCACTTTGATGTGAATTGTCAAGTCTCATTTTCAGTGTATAATGCACCTGAATGTATGAAAGTCTTTTTTGTGCGATTGTAAATTAAGTCTAAAGTCCGACACGCCTCGCCTATGTGTTAGGCGCATTACGAAACTTAGGCACATTAGTAATGCGCCTAACATGTACATATAAAGGCTATAGATAGCCTGGAAATAAAAGAAAAGTCATTAGAATAGCATGACAGTGAATAAAAACTATGGGACTGATCTTGCTTTGTGGCCAACAGGTCCCAGCAAGACCTGTGGTGTGCTGGCTCTTGCTGTATGTAGAATAAAGGATGAGAGCAGCAAATTTAGTGTAGTAAAAATTGTAAATTCTGAACAACAACATCATTGGGTTATTTAATGTAAAACTATTTTTAGATTCTATTAAATTTAAATCCATTTTATAGGAGATATTTTTTATTTTTGGGATATTATATATTTTTATATTCATTTTATATTATAACATTTTGTATTAAATTTAAATAACTTAATTTTATATAGTTTGATAATTATCAGAAATTACTTTTTATTATTGTACTGGTGTAAGTTGAGAAATAAGAGAATTTTATTGCCCTGACAAATCTAGCTCTCCTCCGACTCATCTGACTCAGGCAGACCACATTGAAATAGGTCTGCCTGTTCGAGCAGTAATGCACCTAGTTTTGCCGAAATACATTCATATATGTGTCTGATAATACGAGTGTGGTGCGTCACACCCCCAGAACGCCGCCAAAACGCCCCCTCCCTCAATGTCATAGTCACTGAAGATCTACCACACAGGTGATCGACTTGACGATCCAACCAATTATCATGAACAACTTACATGCAAATTATTAGTGAAGTGCATGCAGTGATTAGTGTTCCAGTAGCGCCACTAACTGGGGTGCATAGGGACCACAGGTGGAATTGATCTCAATGGCCTACCAGTCAGGTTTGTTTTAGGGAGCCATCCTAAAGCTACTATTAATGACTGTAAATGCCTCCTATACTCTGTTCTTGTTTTTTGTCTCTCTTTCTCTGCTTTTCTGCCTCTCCCATGGATGCATATGCAATTAAAAAACATCTCCTGATCTCAGGGGCGTCGCTAGGCAGTTTATCCGGGGCTCGTGCCCCGAATGAAATGCCTTCTGCCCCGAGTCTGTCACTGCTCAGCCGGCCAGCCCTCACTCAGTGAAGTAGCGCCGCATTGTTGAATCTCTTTACCAACGATGCGGTGCTACAATTCTGAGTGGCTTCGCGGCTCCCTGTGATGCTGCGCTCTGCACGGGCATCGGGAGGGGCGGAGGAGAGCAGTTAGTGTATTCAGTGGCTGCAGTATCTGTGTGTAATGCTGGAGGAGGAGGAGAAAGGCTGCAGAAAGCCTCGGGGCTCTGAACTCCTCCTCCCTCACCCCCCTCCTTCTCCACCTCCTCCTACTCGATAGTGTGAGCTGAACCCTGCAGAGCTGCCATGAGGTATTTACAGAGAGGCTGTGGGGTATATTTAATCATGATTGTAAAATGCTGTACATGTCTAGGGGCCAGTATAACAAGTGCAGACTGATGGTCAGCTCTATGCTGACCCACAGAGCTGACAATCAATCTGCAGTTATATTGATCAACTCTGGGTGAGCAATATATAGCTGACCCATAGAGCTGATCATTATAACTGTAGACTGTCAGCTCTGTGGTTCAGTGTGATCCACAGAGCTTACAGTCTACAATTATAATGATCAGCTCTGTGGGTCAGCAGTACATATGTATATTATCTTGTATATGTATATTATCTTTGTACACCCTTCTGCATTATTAATATATATACACACACATACATATAAAATATGGTGTACTAAGGGTGTACAAAGATAATATACATATGTACTGCTGACCCACAGAGCTGATCATTATAACTGTAGATTGTCAGCTCTGTATCTAATACAGAACAGTGTACTTACAATTGTACTCCATACTAAATGTTAAAAGTTTTTTTTTAAAGTTTTAAAACTATAAAAATAATAAATATTAAAAGTTTAAATCACACCCTTATTGTCATTTTACAAATAACAAAAAAAAAGGTTACACAATTGGTATCATGGCATGTCTAAAAAGTCAGTCTAATAAAATATAATATCACTTAGCCCCTCCGATAATCACCTTAGAAAAAAAATGATTTTTGTCATTTTGGCCCTATGTATGAAAACTGCAGTAAGATTGGTCGCTCATAGCAACCAGTCAGAGCCCATAGCGACCAATCAGAGCCCACAGCCACCAATCAGAGCCCATAGCGACCAACCAGAGCCCATAGCAACCAGAGTTCCCCTTCCATTTCTTATACTGCTCTGAAAAAATAAGAGCTGAGCTCTGATTGGTGGCCGTGAGCTCTGATTGGTTACTATGAGCTCTGATTGGTTGCTATGGGCTCGGGTTGGTTGCTATGGGCTCGGGTTGGTTGCTATGGGCTTGGGTTGGTTGCTATGGGCTCGGGTTGGTTGCTATGGGCTTGGGTTGGTTAATATGGGCTCGGGTTGGTTAATATGGGCTTGGGTTGGTTGATATGGGCATATACATACCTCCCTGCTATTGGGGACTATATAAACTACATACAGGGGGCAATATATCTGTCTACCTACTGAGGTGGCCTATATACCTACCTACCAAGGGTACCTATATACCTGGCTACCAACTAATGTACTCTATATACCTACCTAACAGAGGGCTACATACCTAAGTAAAGAAGGATCCTATATACCTACCTACTGGGGGGGGGGGGGTCTATACACCTCAGTATCTAATGGGCAGCCTATATAGGAACAATGACTCCCCATCCCTCAAGCAGGCACCCGGCTCTCCTGTCACAGGAAAGCAGATTTCTGTGGGGATGGGGTATCAGCATGTTTTTCTGTATAAGCCCCATTAGTTAGGAAGGTACATACATAGACACCCCCTACCCCAGTAGGTAGGTAGATATACAGGTGCTGGAAGAAGTAATCATGGTGGCCTGGGCCAGATTGCGTACACCTGGTAGTCACATGTGGTGGCATTTGGCCCCTGTCTGGCAGGATTATTCATCCCTATGTAGTAAATATTATTGGGCCTTGGTATTGTAGAGTTTTCTTTAGTAACAATCATATGTATGGTATATTTGTTCCATGTATAGGTTTATTGTTTGGTAACTGTATGACATGATTTGTAAGGTATTATGTTATCATACATAGATCGGTGCTTTTGAAAAATAATTGTCAGTGCTGACCCTCATTACAATGACTGCTGAGGTGATGGACAGGATCTATGTGGAATTAGTGTAAAATTATTGATAGGAGCATACGTTTTTTTCTATTTTAAAATACATGCTGCAGTTCCAATGTGGCTTAAAAAAATGCTGTATGAACCCAGCCCTTCCGTGCAAAATGTAACAAAGAGGGCCCGGGCCCCGGATGTTTTAGGACCCTAGCAACGCCCCTGCCTGATCTAACACGCTTAGAGGCCCAAAAGGGGTTTCCCCTGTGGGCCAGTCCAAGTCTGAGTAGTGCCTCTCCACCATACAGTGCGGTACGACATGTTCTGTACTGCTCTTTACATGTGCCAGGTTGATCGACTCGTTTATAATGTTGAGCGAACAGTAAAACGTTCTCGTTCGATTAGAACCTCGAACTTTTGTGAGTTCAAACCCCATTAAAATCTATGGGAGAAGATGTTCTGGTTAATTTTTATACCTATACAGATGAGGGGAAGCTGGAATTACTATCTATAATAGTAAACTGGATACGTGGAACAACTTATTGAAGAAAATTCGGCTTTAAGAGTGACAGAAAAAAATATTTCATTCCTTTCAATGGCTAACTGAAAAGATGAGGACAGCGTAGCTATATGAGGTGCAGGGGTAGCAGCTGCTACAGGGCCCTGCATCCTGAGGGGGCCCTAAAGCCCCTTTGACACATAGAAGATTTGTAGACGGTGTGTTATAAAATTACTGAACCCCCAAAACTGCAAAAGCAGAACTTTTGGGCACTGAGTATGATTTGGCAAATCCAAAAACTCTGTATAATACATATCCATGTATATGAGAGTTAGGCGTTATGTGAGCCTGCAAATGTCGCCAAATAACAGCTTATGGGTGTGAGAAAGATGCAGCCAGCAATACCAAACTCCCTAACTATTGATTTCTATGGAGAGGAAAATGCTATCTAACTAAGAGCAGTCTGTACAGTACAGAGAGTGAGCTGAAAATGGTGTTCATAGGCAATACAGAGAAATATATATAACATGGTCATGTGATTCTAGCAGCCAATGAGAGCTCTACACCTCAGCGATGATGTTTTTGAAACTTCTTTGTGCTCTGCACTGATTAGATGGCACCAAAAGTGCAGAAAGCCGCTGAAAAAGAAACTGAAAATGGCGTGTCAAACTAGAACTAGAACTTTACTCGAACGAACAGTAAAATGTTCGGTTCAGTTCGAGTTCTAAAAATTCGAGAAGTTCTACTAGAACTTAACTTTTCTAGAACAGTTCGATCAACACTACTCGTTTGGGCATTAAGTGAGGGCTCCATACTTATGGTATAGATGAAAGCCATAATGCAGTGTTGAACAGAATATAAGACACATGTGGCATCTGCATAGTATACAAGCACAACCATTTTTTTTATATAGAAAGTCTAGTAACACAGGGACAGGGCTGCACATGGAATTGTTGATAAGAATATTTATTTTTGTGGTTTGGGAATCTTGTCATTGTGCATGATGTGAACACTTTATTACACACATGACCTCATGTATTATACCTTTGTTTTCTGTGGGGTATTTAATTAAAATAAAAAGGAGGAGAAAGTTAAGTTCAGAAGCACAGTACTTTTTGGCATTATTTTAGTGACAATTACATAAATATTTAAATTTAGCAGAAGGCTCAGCAGCCTAATCTTGATAATAGCAGACAGCTATTAAATATACACTCACCGGCCACTTTATTAGGTACACCTGTCCAACTGCTCGTTAACACTTAATTTCTAATCAGCCAATCACATGGCGGCAACTCAGTGCATTTAGGCATGTAGACATGGTCAAGACAATCTCCTGCAGTTCAAACTGAGCATCAGTAATGGGGAAGAAAGGTGATTTGAGTGCCTTTGAACGTGGCATGGTTGTTGGTGCCAGAAGGGCTGGTCTGAGTATTTCAGAAACTGCTGATCTCCTGGGATTTTCACGCACAACCATCTCTAGGGTTTACAGAGAATGGTCCGAAAAAGAAAAAACACCAGTGAGCGCAGTCCTGTGGGCGGAAATGCCTTGTTGATGCCAGAGGTCAAAGGAGAATGGGCAGACTGGTTCGAGCTGATAGAAAGGCAACAGTGACTCAAATAGCCACCCGTTACAACCAAGGTAGGCAGAAGAGCATCTCTGAACGCACAGTACGGCGAACTTTGAGGCAGATGGGCTACAGCAGCAGAAGACCACACCGGGTGCCACTCCTTTCAGCTAAGAACAGGAAACTGAGGCTCCAATTTGCCCAAGCTCATCGAAATTGGACAGTAGAAGATTGGAAAAACGTTTGCCTTTGGTCTAAATGAGCCCTCGATTTCTGCTGCGACATTCGGATGGTAGGGTCAAAATTTTGGGCGAAACCCAACATGAAAGCTGGATCCACCCTCCCTTTTGTATCAAGGGTTCGGGGCTGGGGGTTTGGTGGTGTCATGGTGTGGGGGAAAATTTTTTTTTGGGCACTTTTTGGGCCCCCGGGTCCCAATTTGGGACCATCGTTGCAACACCTTGTTAAATTTCTATGCCACGAAGAATTGAGGAAACCCCTGAAGCAAAAGGGGGGTCCAACCCTTTAAACCTACATAGGGGTACCTAATAAAGTGGCCGGTGAGTGTAATATGCTATGGTACCCACAACTTAAATAATTTTTTGTAGTCTAAAGGGGTTTTAAATGAAAAATGTCTTAAAAACTCTTTTTTAGCTTTTCCCACCCAAATTTGTTAAGATTAGTCTGATGTTTAAAAGTGTCTACAAGAGCTTATAACGTGACCTTATTATGTGACCCCTTGACTCTTATGATGTGACCCTCTGACTGCCTCACAAATATAATTGAAAGTGTATGTGTAATAAAATTTATAAAGTAGAATTCCAGCATTTATGGCATATCAGTGGGGCCCTATCCTGAACTGGGGGTCCAAAGAACCCCATTTGGAAAATACCTCTTGGTATTATTTTTTATTAATACCTGCACCATTGACTTAGATCATTTGGCTTTATTTAGCACCAAACCCCATTGCACAGACTTTTATCCAGTTTTTAATTTGAGAAGTGGACAGACTCCCCAGCAAGCCTATTTGTAGGAATGAACCGTTAGTATGAGGGTATAGGAAAACCCGAATAAGGGGATCCGGGGTTGCTAAGCTTAAAACCTTTTTGGGCCCCCAAAAAATCTTAGAAAAATTCTCACTGGTTCCCCCAGGGAAAATCCGCACCCGATTTTTCAAAAAACATCCCTTTAGAGTTTTTGCACAGAAAGTTTGCTATTGCAGAAGGGAAGAGCCAGCTATCAGTGACAGCTGGAGCCTCCAGCTAAAAGGCCGAGGTAGTTTATTTCTTCTCTGCTTTCCTGATGGTTGCCCTAGAAGTTGTATGCCCCTTTGGCCCCCCCCAAAAAGGGGCATTACTGACTTTATAAAGGGCACAATGTGTAAAATAAATGAATAATACAAAATAAATGGGGAAAATAACACCTTTAACCCAGATAGCAACTTTTAGCTAAAGCCTGATAACCTACATCTGAACATTCTTCTAATGGATACATAATAAAAAGGGGAATACACTTCAACAATTTAAAAAAAAAGTTGAAAACAGGTTATTAATTCCTTTTTTATATTCCCCATGTTACAACAACACAATTCTAATATGAAAATTGCATAAAATGAAAAGACCGAGGTAACACAGATAAAAGACTTCATTTGAACAAACAACAAAACATTAAAAGCCCCAAACCTACAAGAAAAAAGTACTTTTAAAATTTTTTTGCAAGGGAAAAAAATACAAAAAAACCCTCCAACCTTTTTCCCCCGAAAAGGGAAAAAAGGGAATGTATTCATTTTTAAATTTGGACATATTTGAAAAATATTTTCCCCCCGCCATGGGGGTAAAAGGGGAATTTGGGGTATACAGGTGTAATACAAAGACATAAACAATCTAAGACATCTATATTTCAAGAGGCTTTGATCTGACACCTATCACTGAAATGTTTTTCCTCTATCAATAATCTGTATTTTGACACTTAAATAAATATAAAGTGGGTTAATCAAGCAGACTTGCTTATATTATTTCTAAATGGCATTTTTTACTAGGACCAATTTTAAACTAGTCATTTTGCTGTCCCTTTGACCTATGAAATAATATGGTGTATAGCAGGATAATGCATCACAGCTTCCATTACTTTCCAGATTCGATAACACATTTACTCTGTAATAATTGTAAACCACAAATCGCACTGTATAACTTAATACATCAAACAAGCAAATTCTGTCATTTCTTGCCAAAGCAATATCATTTAGAAGGGATGAAATTGTATTTCCATCCTATGTCATGTGACTCAAAGGGATAAAAAGAATAAAAGATTATCACCCACTAAGACAACAAAATATACATAATCACGGGCTGCTTTTATTTTCTCTAATACTGTTTCCTGTTGTGCCGATACAATTGTTTGTTTTTCACTTAAAAGATCGTTTTAAATGAAGGTGAAAAATAGATTAACGTTTGCAGGCAATACTGAAAATTACAGATAAAATTTGAACTAATCTTCTTACAAAGATAATAAGAGAAACGTCACAAAACATGTCGTTAGTGTGCAAAGTAAATCTTTCATATGTATATGAACATTCAGGCAAGACAAGCAGAAGGGTTGTAGCAATCATATTAATATTTTAGGGACCTCCATATTGGGGACACCATACAAATCTGTAAACCCTAATGTAAATTAGATTCTGCGTTCAGTTCAACTCAACTCATTTGGTGGTTTTGATGAAGAAAATGCAACGTCATGAGAATCTGTTGTTTCTTATGTATTAGTTGCATTTAAAGGAAGTATAAATGTTATTAATTTGTATAATACAGGGGTCCATCAACATACAATAGCAATGGGCTCCTGGATGACCATTATATGTTGAAGCCATAAATCTGGTAATTGGTCCCCAAGTCTCAATAATGTCACCCAACAGGATGAAAAATGCAGATAAAGAAAACCATGCATATAAAGCAAGTCCACACAGACCTGCTAGAAACTGTAAGGCCTGGTTATCATCTGCGTCGGAGGTTCTGTTCAGAACCTCTGATGTAGATTCCATCATGAAAGACAGATAAAATAGTGCAGTATGATGCTATATTTTTTCCGTTAAAATGAGACACCATGGCGGAATCCCAATGGACCCCATTGTAGTCAATAGGGTTCATCAGCTATAGCTGGAAATTCAGCTCCAAATAACATAATTCCACAGATTTACTCATCTTTTATCATAATTTACAGGAGATGTGTGAAAAAACAGAATACAACATAACTTCAGATTTGGAATGTCAACAATATATGAATGAGACCTCTAAAACCACATATTTGTCATTACAGATGTAAATGGCAAACAAAATCTGATAAATTACTACTAACATATTGTATATGTTCCTTATCATAGTTCCTTCTTGATGTACACAATAACTAAACAAAATCTCTGTTGAAACTTTTTTGAAGAGCCTAAAATCTGAATAAATAGCACTAAGCACAGTGAAAACTGTACATACTATAGACATTAGGGAATAATATAATGTATTATACCTGTAAGCAGATTATGCATAAGACACTCTTTCATGTCGTGTGGTTGGTAGGACGTGAAGTTGGCATGTTATGTTGCTTAAAAGAAGAGAACTTTCAGGTTGTAACTAAGTAAATTTAGCAGGCTTAGCTGCATCACTGCTGGCAAGGTTGGAAAATGAAGGGATGTTAGAAAATTGATTTCTATTGCAGCATCTACACTGTCATTTGGCAGAGCACCAGCTCTTAAAAAAGGCCAATCTTACAAAACAATTCCTCACTGAGCTCTAAATTTCACCCTAATGCACCATCCTAGAAACGTTTTTGTGTTTTGGAACATGAACCAGTAGGGTGTTCAACAAAATGGGTAACAAACAAAATAGTTGAAGAAGCACTCCAGCATTTTTTACATTTTTATTTCACATTATATGGAAACTCTCCAACAATATTCTAATAGTATAATGTTCCATTCCAGCTCAGCCGCATCCATACATCTTCAGCCCTTTTATTATGGGCAGCTGCCCCCCCCCCTTCATCTGACCACCAGTCCAGTCCATGTTTTATGTATAGATAGCAGTGGCCTGCTCTGTGGAGCTGTGTTACGATACTGGTGTGTATGGCTGGAGTCCAATGGCAGGGGCTAAGGTACAAACACGAGGAGGCACTGGAGTCTTGATCTGGAACAGCAGGAGAAGGCAAGGATCCAAAGTTAGGATTAGCAGGAACTGACGAGCGTAAAGTGTCAGGTCACTCGAGGTTGCAGGGGTGGACCTGCAGGAGAGAACAAAACTGGAAGTGAGTTCCTACGCGAGAGGAACTGTAAGCTAAGCAGGAGCTAGGACACAATACTCAAGCAGGAATAACAGTGCTTGAGGAGTTTATATAGGACCTGGGACACGGAAACATGAAACAAGGATGGCAACCAGCTGAGACACGATCCACCGCCCCCCCATTTGACTGAGGTCATACTAAGGGCAATACATATAGCAAGTTCCACGGTATAGCAGAGCTTCCTGACATTACTCCCACCTCAAGAGCGCCCTCTGCTAGAATCCTGACTCGGTCTTTCCGGAAGTCTTAGATGAAAATTGTCTTATCAATCGAGGAGCATTGATTTTACTCACGGTTTCCCAACGAATTTTCTTCGGGCCCATAACCTTGCCACTTAATGAGTATTGCGCTGTTACCTGAAAAATTCTCGAGCAGGATCGCTCCACAACAAACTTTCTTGCCCATCGATCTCCACTGCATCAGTAGGAGTAGAACACGACCCGGAAAGGGGTTTGGACACGGCACTTAGAAGAGATACATGAAATACAGTGGTGATCTTCAAAGAAGGTGGCAGTTTGAGTCCCGGAACACTACTGGACCCTGATTATCTGATGATCTTATATAGGCCCGACAAAACTTCTGTCCCAGTTGTTTTGGTGAAGGCACTCAAAGTTTCAAATTTCTGTAGACAGCCAATACCTTAATCCCCAACATTCAAAGTTGGTGATGTCTTCACGTTTATCTTGCCATCTTTTTGTAATTTTCTTGATCCCCCTCTCTAGTGTTTCCCTCAATGATTGCAAATTTTTTGCTTGTAGTGTAAGATTCCTATTCTGCGGCAGCTGGAATAAAAGCGGAACTAGCAGGATCTAGAAGTATGTTTGGATGGTATCCAAAATTTGCAAAGAAAGGCGTTTGAATTGGTGGGAGGCCCATTTTGGGAGTTTGTTGTACGAAAATTCAGGCCACAGAAGTAGATCAACCCATTCATCTTGTAGTTACAAATATAAGCATCGCAGGTACTGTTCAGGCGTCTGATTAGTGCGTTCCAGCGTCTGGGACCATTAGATTGTGGAATTAAAGCGGTTGATAGAATTAATATCAATGTCCAGTGCTGACGCAAAAACTCCGCCAAATTTGGATGTAAACAGCACCCCCCATCCCGAGATCACTTCCCCCATGCAGTAACTCCCATGCAGCATAAACACATTCTGAATTATGAGGTCAGCCGTTGTCCTTGGCAGAGGGTATAACGTACAATGGGATGAAATTTGCTGCCTTGGTGAGCCGGTACAACTACTACGATGAAAGTGAATTTTCCCTTTAGAGGTAGGCCAGGCTCTACGGATAAAAGTCCATGGAAAATGGAACCCCAGGGACGAGAGGGACGGGCAAAGGCTGTAACAAACCGTGGTTGGAGAAACGAGGGAGTTCTTGCATCGGGCACAAAACGTCCACATGAATCACATACTTCCTTACATCCTGTAAATAAAATTGGTCCACCAAAAAGTATCGGATAGAAATTCCATGTGTCTTTTGCACTCCTTTGTGCCCAGCAATCATCAGAATCATGTGCTAGACTCAGGATCTTCAGTCTGTACTCTTTCGGGATATAATAGCATGCTGCCCGAGGGCCCATCATCATGTTTCATAAGACTAAAATTCACATCATCAGGTTGTTTGAGACAAACAAGGATCGTGCCATAGGCCTCTTTATTTCTTCAAGCAAGACTTTTTTAATATTGATTAACTCCCACAACAGTAACTCAGGAACAAATGTTTATAGCGAGACTAGTAAGGAGTGGAATCATTGAGAACATTTCTTGATATAGCGCATTCCGCCTTGCCCAATAAGTGATCCGGGCCTGTTATGAAAATTACAAAATTAAATATGAGAATGAGGAAAAGACTCCAACGAGCTTGGCGAGATATAGACATTAGGCCGATCTCACGTAATTCCAAATTACGGTAGGTCAGTAAGAACGATTATTTGCTGTAAGTTTCCCTAAGATGGTGTCTCCATTCCTTTAAAAAGTCTGCTACAATCCGCTTAGAGTTCTTTATTTTCCCCACATAATCATTCTTCTCAGCAGATGATAAACTCGGGAGACATAAACGCACAAGGATGTAATAAACTCTTGTCTATCCGTTCCTGATATAGAATATCCCCAATAGCACAGTCTGAACATCACTTCACAATGAAAGCATTCTTCAGGTGTCCATGATTGAAATTAATTACAGGGCTTATGACTTGGCGTTTTAGGAAGGAGAAGGACTCTTGTGCCATGAGTAGACCAAAACAAAAGCATTCTTGACTCTTATACAGACAGAGTAATTGGAGAAATTATTTCTATGATAAAATTCTTATGAAGCGTCAAAGAAGTTGGCAAAACCTTATGAAACGTTGAAACATCCTTTATGTTACTGGGATTAAGCCAGGTCTATTATTGCTTAATCTTACTAGAGTCCACTGTAGACCATGAGGCAAATAACATAGCCAAGGAATTGGATCTCAACAGATGGAATTCACACTTTCAATCTTGATTAGAGATGGTTTCTCTCAGAACGTTCTAGAACAAGTTTTCACATGTCCTCAGTGGATATCCATTGATTAGAGAAAATCAAAATACGTCCATGTAGAGTTGACTATTGAACTGGGTCCAGGAGAGTCTCTAATGGAATTCATTTGACCTATATTAAACTAAATGAGATGGCTGTGGGCATTGCAAATGCCAAACACTCAAACACACAATACAAGCATTGCCCTTGACCCTTCCCTAACAGCTGTATTCCCAACCTCCCCCGATCTGCTACGAACTCAGATATAGTCGCCATTACTGAAGGTTTCACACCTAGGAAAAATCTTGCATGAGTACTCATACTCAGAAATCACGGGAAACATTGGTACAGTAAAACTGCAACTATCAGGTAATCTTGTTATTAATCCTCTATAATCAATACAGAGGTCTCACGTAACCAAACATTCCTATTTACAAAGACATATGGGAGCCCCCTCAGGTGTAGGATTAATGGCGAGATTAACCCCTTAGCCCAGATTTTCATCTATTTAATCCGTTCATAGGCTTTTAATTCGGGACACTGCAAAATGGATAGATGTATGTCCAAAAGGTACTTGGTGCACCCGTAAAGCAATTCTATGGGGCAATCAAAGGGTTCGGTGTGGGGGAAGCTTTTTCTGCATTCTGTTGCAGCAGACATCTGCGCAAATTCCAGTATACGAACCTGTAGCATCATATTGACTTCTGTCTTAACAGGTCTTCAGTGCCTTTTTCAGAGTGATCTGTTGATCGTCCCCCATCTTCCCCACTGGTAAGGCTTATCTCCTTGGTTTCCCAGTTAATCCTGGATTCTGTGCCTTGCAACCATGCGGAGCCCCAGGATGACGGGAAAGATGTGAATAAGATATTAATAGAACTACAGAACTATCATGATGTTGAGTAGTCATAATGACTTCAAGTGGTTCGTTCTCCTTTGATCCACAGGCCCATTAGTCTCAGTGGAGATCCATCTACTTTCACCATTTACATTGGCGAGAGTCTTTTCTGTATCTTAACCCCATGTTTTCGAGCAACAGGACAGGTCCATAAAATTACCACCTTGCCCAGAGTCCACCAGTAGGCCGAGGTTGGAATATCCACTGGGATTATAGCCAGATAATTTAATAGGAAGGAAGCAATGAGAGTCTTTATTGTTCTCTTTCTATATGCGTTGGTGCCACTGATGATATGGAAAGGACAACTGCATTCTCCGGATAATTCTGTCTCTGAAGCAATGGATTCTCCATCTTAGCAGTCAGGACCATAATGGCTAGCCACCAGATCTCCTTGGACGGCTAGGCCAGTTGATAGGAAGTGGTCAGACTGTCCCACAGTAGAATCATAACTCTCCGAAGCCGATGCTCCCCCCCCCCTCTTCTGTCCAACGCTCTCCAGACG
Organism: Phyllomedusa bahiana; assembly: GCA_025379985.1. Taxonomy (NCBI): domain Eukaryota; kingdom Metazoa; phylum Chordata; class Amphibia; order Anura; family Hylidae; genus Phyllomedusa; species Phyllomedusa bahiana. The sequence goes on from JAODAL010012240.1 coordinate 15,789, forward strand.
TCTTAATATAGAATCTACTGCATAAGGTATCACTTCCTGATTCTCTGCGATTCATCACCCAGGGGTTCCTTGGGAAAGGAGACGGAAACAGGACTGGGCCTTGCTTGGTATCCATAGTTCAAAGTACCCATTTTTCCTTGTCGCCGTTCAGACATCCGGTATCAATTCGGAATGCATTGAATTATGAAAGCAACCAAACTAAGGGAGGGCTTCGTGCACGGGCCAGTTCGTCTTTAATGAGCTGCATATTCCATTCCTAAAAAAAAAACATCTTTGCTTGCATCATACCAATTGGTTGTCGATTGCCCACCTCTTGAACTCCATTGCATACTCGCCACGGGCGTTACCCCTCGCACGCAATGCTAGGATGGCTGCGTCCGCTGTAGCACCACGATTTGGGATCGTCAACATTGACTCATGGCGTCAATGAAGTCCTCCAGGTGATTCAAACGGCGCGTCTTGATGGGTCTCATCAATAGGGCTAGCCCAGGCAATTTGCTTTAGTGTGTCATTAGCATAATGATGCATAGCACCTTAGACCTTTTATTCCGTCCGAAAACTTGAGTTGGATTTGCGTCTAAAGTATAATCCTGCATTGGTTAAGAACATCCCCGTAATTTGTTCAACACGGTCCCCGCCAAAATGCTAAATGGAGGCAACTAGGGCTACACTACCTGGAACCCATGTGGGTGGTCCACGGACGCTTGATTTTTCAAGTGGACGTATCCGGTCGATAATGTCAGCACGTTTTCACGTAGAGTCTTGAATGAGATATCCATGACTTGGATGCTTAATGGAGTCTGCGCCTTCAAAAGCGTCATATTTCAACCTCAAATGCCCTGCCTCATCATGCGCATATTAGCCCCAGTAGTGTGGAGTTGCTTGATGCGCGGGTCTGGGCTGCCAGCCCCGGCGGCACATCCATTTTGGGCTTGAAGTATCCTGTTACGATACTGGTGTGTATGGCAGGATCCAAATGCATGGGCTAAGACACAAACACGAGAGCACTGAATCTTGATCTGGAACAAGCAGATAAGGCAAGGATCCAAGTGAGGATGTAGCAGGAGACTGACGAGCGTAAGCAGGTCACTTGAGGGATTGCAGGGTGGACTTCTCTCGAGGAGATGAACAAACTGGAAGGTGAGTTCCTAGGCGAGAGGACTGTAAGCCTAAGCAGGAGCTAGGACAACAATACACCAGCAGGAAGTAACAGGCTTGAGGAGATTTATAAGGACCTAGGACAGGAAACAGGAACAAGATGGCAACCAGCTGAGACACATCCACCATCTTGACTGAGGGCAAACTAAGGGCAACAACCACAGTAGCGAAGTTCACGTATACGCAGGAGCTTCCTGACAAGCTGTAAACTATAAGATTACATTAAGGGTGTAGCTACAGTATGTGGGGTTCACAGGTAGCAGTTGTTACCGGGCCCTGCAGCCTGAGGGGTCCCAAAAATCTTTCTGCAAAAGGCATCAGTTTTGTAAATGACACATGGTAGCTGGAGGGCCTCATTGTCCTTTTGTATTGGGGCCCAGAAGCTTCATATTATGCGTCTGTATTGCATCTGTGTGACATTACCAGTTATCACATCCCTCCGTCCAAATCTTAGACCCTTAGCCACCCTGCTCCATCCGACTCATCACTCTATGTCTGTGAGTAAAATTGACTCAAAAATGACAAGCCACCACCCTCAGCCCTCATAACTCAAGTCACTCACATGCATGTCAAATGCCCTTCCATAGGAAGCTGTAAATTATGCAGGAAACATTCAGGGCCGGCAAACAAAGGACAGAGAGGGGTCATCCTAGCAGGAGGTCCGCACATGAGAGTCCTCATTCAAATTCATTAGCACCTGACTCAAACACACATAGGCTCTCACAAAGACTGGAGAACAAAAGGCTTTAGGAAACAGATGCCAGGCATGTGTGGTACCACCCGTAACTTAGAGGCCTCTCCGGTTCCACTGTTATCTCACTGCTCGGATTCATGTGTCCAAGTCCCTGGTCCGCATTATGTCTCATTTGGTGTTTCAGCCAAAAAACTGCAGATCCTACAAGAATAGGAATAGTGCATGGCTGTCCCAGGGGCGTGAGGGGGAGTGTAGAGGGCTGTCTCAGTACTGTTAAAAGCAGAAGCCCAGGTTTGTCCATTGTTGTTCTTTGGACACCAGCATTCCAGGAGCATCCACACAGAAGCAAGGCCACATTAACCCTCTTATGTGGGCGCACACCAAGCCAACCTAAGCTAACTAGACACATCTTGCTGCCTCTTTGCTTGTAACCATACCCATATTTGCACCTCTGACCAATATCTGTATAGTATTGTCCCTATGTATATATTGTTTGTCTAGTGAGCCCTCCAAGGCAAAGTAAATCTATAAACTTTAATCTGGGATAGTCTGTTGTCTTGATAATCGACCTCACCAGCCTTATTCTCGGTCTTTAAAATATAGCCTAAACCCCAAAGCTTGGTTCACTGGACCTTAGTTGTAAGTCGGAAACGGTACCGGTATTATAACCAACGAGGTAGTGGCGGTCAGTTATTGGGCTGACAGAGCTCTGTTTAACCAGCGTCTGTAAAAACAGAATCCTCTCCCAGCCGTATCAGTTGTTGTGGACCATAGGTGTCTCTCTCGTACTCCCTGGGTCTTCCTGTCCCATGTTGACAGGGGTTAACTGTGAAACTGCATCTGGCTGACCTGGTCACAATACACCTCAAGTCAGGCCTGTCTTCCTAATTCCTGAATGAAAGGACTTCCAGGCAAAAGTCATAAGAAACAGGCTAAACCGTTAGGACCATACTTTACCCTGCCTTCACTCTTTATTCCAAATCAGATGGCCCAGCAGCTTGAGAAGACACTTTATATGGTCGGGTAAATAGAAATGAAATGCCACCGAATTCTTATAAGGTATAGACATGATGGAGTTCCAAGCTTGCCAGAACATAAAAGGCCTACTATCTGGCCGACTGTCGAGGTGCTGCTAGTAGATCTTCACCAGTTGTCACTCCACAACACTGGTGGTATCGCTTAGAGGAAATTATGCACGGGGCCCACTCTCCGTGTTTTTTCTGGCTACACAGCATCCTCGCGACCCCCTAAGTCCCATTTTAATTAGCATCCGTACTCAAGCACCCCTGGGTGTCAGACACACTATCCAAGTCCTGGCGCTTTCATGGGGTAGCGCACATGGCCTTATCCTGACTGGTGCCCTCCTGACTCCGGTTGACAGATAACCCTAGCTTGGGTTTTGACTTGTCGCATGACCCACAATGCCCAGATGAGGTCCTATAGGAAGAACCGTTGCTGAGTTTTTGCTGATGTAGCTTACTGCCCTGACTGAGGGCCAGGACAGAGATACAGTGACACCTGCCATCCTTGTCTCTGACCTGGATTTGGCTACATGCAGATTTCTCATTATTATGCTCACCCCAAGAAAAAAAAAAGGAAAGAAAAGGGAAAAACTAGCCCTAGATCTTTCAGCAGACGCGGCTTACACTTTTGAGAAGTCAGCCAGACAAATCCCCTGGGGGACATCTAGTCTCTAAAATATACGACTGATCATTTCATCCTTATCAGAAATTTAAGACCTCATCATACAAAAAAGTTGGGAAAGAGAGCTGGGAATATCAATTTCTGAGGCCGACTGGCAGAAATCAAGTATCCTAACATACAAATCCATTGTGGCTTGTAGACTGCAAGAGCTAAATTTCAAAGTGTTAACGCGCTGGTACAGGGTGCCGTCGCTGCTGGCTGCCATTTACCCTCAGGTGCCTAGTGCCTGCTGGAGATGCGGGAAGGCCGAGGGGACGATGTCCCACATTTGGTGGGAATGCCCAACAGTGCGGGCCTTTTGGTCTGAGGTACTACGGATCATAGATCTAGTCACAGGGATTAGGCTTCAGAATGAGCCTGCAGTGGTGCTTCTGCAAATTATCCCTCTACCCTTGCATGTTCTTAGGGGCCACATTCTCATCTTTATGCTCAGTGCAGCTAGGGCTCTGTCTGTGGAGGTCGACGGAGACTCCCTCCATATCTGCTTGGTTCATAGAGCTCTCCTCTATCCAGCATATGGAAGAAATACGGGCCGATCTTAAACAGTCCCACGATAAATTTGTGGCCACGTGGTCGAGTTGGCTGATGTTCAACAACTCGGCGGACTATGCCCAAGCCTTAGCTACATAGAGACACGTGCCTCCCTGCCGCGGAGATTGTTCGGGGCAGGAATAGATGGTCAGTAGTAGTGTTAGGTGACCGTTTCTTTTCCCCTCTTATGTCAATTGGGGCATCCCTTATATTCCTTTGGATCAAGGATACTCAGCGAGCATCTTAACTCTCTCTAGGTTATGGTCGACGGTAGTTTTTATGTTCTTATCATTCACTACTTGTTTCGTATACATTTCACTAAGGTTAGCCTGAGTGCCTCCAACGGCAATATCCACACATAATAGAGCAAAATATGTCAAATCCCTCAACAATGGGAACATTATCTGATAGCCTGATATCGCACCGCATACCCCGATCTTGGGGAAGTATACTCACATTTAGGATTAAAGAAGGTGATGTCTCTGGGGGAGGGCTTAGCTGAATACAGAGATGGATGTATTGCTACATATTGTGTATATACATTGTGGTACAACTGTAGATGTTATATGATGATATGTTATGGAAAATTGTACTTCATGTTTGCTTTTCAATAAAGCCTTTTTGAATAAGAAAAAAAGAAACAGGCTAAAGCTGTTTCTTACAGGATATGCCGAGGACCGTTTGACAGAGGTTTTATGTCACCAATTTATAAGAATGCTTTCCCACAAAACATTTTCGGTGTGTTTTTTGGTGTTTTTTTTTTTTTTTTTTGCAGAAATACACAGCAATTAATCCTGTGCATCTCTGAAAAAAAGAACCAAAAACACGCCACAAAAGCACCAAAAAAAGGCTCCGCGTGAAAGAACCCTAAGGGTGCGTTCGCACGACAAAGACCAAATAACGGTCGGATTTTCTGACCAGTATTTTGTCTTTTTTGGCACATAGGGGGACGGCTTTTGTCAGCGATTTGTGGGTTCAAGCTGTCCCCCCTCACACCCACATGTTCATGTTCTGCCAGAAAACCGGGCAGAAGAATAAACATGTTCTAAGTTTTTCATTACACTGGCGGTTTCAAAAACAGTCCAGTGGAAAATCCATTCAGTGGAGTCTATAGGGGAGTATTGCATGTCAGTTTTCAGACAGTTAAAACCGCAAACCGTCTGAAACACAGACCAATAACCCTTGCCATGGGGACAAGCCCTAACACTTGCTGCATATTGATAGCAGACACAGCAAAGCAAGTTCAATGTGAGGAGCCTATATCTCTCACATAGGCATGTTGACTGCACTAGGGGAATCTTCTAAGAGAAGAAGGTGGGTTGAAGATGGTAGGTGAACCTATGAATGGCACCAAGAATTAAACAGGTATAAACATGACAAACACAATAATACATGCTGCACTGTTTCGGTGACCAGTGTCATATCACCACTAACTAGACACTGAAAACGCTACATTATTGAGGAATTATCTTACTACTGGTCTGCTTCACAACCAGGCTATGGGGCGCTTGAATCTTCAAATTACTGTAAGGGTATGTTCACACGGCGTTTCTTAGATTAGTGTTTGTATCCGTGTTTTGGATTGAAACACGCATCTAACAATGGGCTTTGCTTTCAATGTAAAACACGCATTGGTGTTCAGACGTCTGATCACCGATGCGTGTATTACATGCGTCTTTCTGATGCGTTTTTTAGATCCAAAGAATTGACATGTCAATTCTTGATTGATTTGATGCAGCAGACACCCTATTTAAAACAATGTGGTGCGTTTCTGCTGCAGCAAAAATGCATCCAAACACACACCACAGTTTGGGTGTGTCTTGGATGCATTTTATACAGTGCTTTTGAATATGTTTTTCGGGTTGAAAACATATCCAAAACCGTATTCAAATACGCAGTGTGAACATCCCCTTACACTTATTATTTTGTTTCAATTTTAGCATAAACCACCCAAAAATAAATATGTTAATTTTTTTTTTTTTTTTTTAACTCTGTCCCAGGTTTTAATGGTAACACTTTCTCTAAGTTAGGAGTAGGGTTTTTAAGAATTTTTTGGGTTAACCTATGATGTTCCGTGGGTGCTGTTACTCTACCCTCAATTCCTCTATGACATTAGTTCCAGCCCCAAGTAACATTTGTCTTGTCACATGTGACATGGGACTGGAAATGACATCAGAGTGACAACACCGCCACCCGTGAAAGCACCACTCACATAAATTAACCCTAAAAAGGCCTAAAAACACAATACCCAACCCAAAGTCAGTGTAAGCATTCTAGTTATAATCTGAGCATGTATTTTTGCATACAACTGTCTACACAACTACATACTAACCCCAGATTTATACTTTGTGGCCAGTTCAGGTATGTTGTACAATTTGTTGAACCATTGGGGATCAGTATCTAATGTTAACCTATATTAACTCGAACTGAACATCGAACCCCATTAAAGTCAATGGGAGAAGATGTTCTGGTTAATTTTTATACCCATACAGGTGAGAAGAAGCTGCAATTTGGCTCTAAGAGTCACAGAAAAAATTCACAGGCTAAAATAATTCCTTTTAATGGCTAACTGAAAAGATGAGGACAGAGTAGCTATAGGAGGTGCAGCGCTAGCAGCTGTCACAGGTCCCCTTTGACACATAAGAAGACACCGGTATTGGAAATGGCGCAGGGTAACTGGCAGGAGCTCCCTGATCACGTTTTGCACCAGGGCCCAAGAAAATGCATATATGTGGTGGCAGCAAGAACATCCCAACAGGGAACAAGAGGTTCAGCTGGCAGGGCCATAGTAATGGGGGTCAGTGGAACCAGGGCTTTCTGTCAGTCATCTATTAACCATTTCATGTCCACATGCAGCTAAATCAAATAGTTCCTATTTTCACCCCTGGGACCTCTTTTACAGTAGCCTGACCTCAAAACCAGCAAAAATGCCCTTATGGACACTCAGAATAAAATTAGCAAGAACAATTCAGTATTTCAAACAAGATTTTTGTGAAAAGGACATTGACTATTGTTGTCTTTTACCACAGCATGACCACAAAACCAGCACAGATGCCATTATGGACCCTCAGAATAAAAATTTACACTAAGAAATTGACTATTTCATACAAGATTTTTTCCAATGCTGCTGCTGCTATGGCTGCTTGCCATTCTACTACTGTCATGTTGCTGATGTTGTTCCACCGTGACCTTAGAACTTAAAGAAGACGCACTAGATGTCTCCTGTTGGTCAATGAGCCTGGTCTCAAATTCCTGAATTCTACTGTCAAATTGAGTAGGTAGAAGGAAATTGCTGACTTTTGATTTGGAACGTGGATCAAGGAGAGTGGCCACCCAATAACCGCTGTTCATTTTGATTGCCTTGAGGCATGTGAAATTTGAAATGAGTATGCGAAATAAGCCTTTTTTCAATAAGTCCTTTAACATTGGTGTCTTTTACAGTGACCAGACCCCAAAACCAGCACATATGCCCTTTTGGACCCTCACAATAAAATTTGCAAGAAGAAATAAGTATTTGAACCAATGTTTTAGTGAATAGTACATTGACTATCGCTGTCTTTTACCGCATCATGACCACAAAACCAGCAGAGATGCCCTTATGGATCCTCAGAATAAAATTTTCAAGAAGAAATGAGTATTTGAAATAAGCTTTTTTCAATAGGACCTTTACTAATAATGTCTTTTACAGTGGCCTGACCCCAAAATCAGCAAAAATGACCTTATGGACACTCACAATAAAATTAGCAAGAAGAAATGATTATTTGAAACAAGATGTTTGGGAATAGGACATTGACTATCGCTGTCTTTTACAGCTGCACGACCTAAAAACCATCAAATATGACCTTTCGGACACTCAATAAAATTAGCAAGAAGAAGTGACTATTTAAAACAAGATTTTTTGAATAGGACAAATAGGATAAATATTAAAAAAGTCAAGATTTATTCACAGTCTCTTATTGAAGAGCTGTACTCCAAAGACAGCAAATCAACAGTATTCTTAAATGCCTATACTTTGCAATGGGCAAATAGGATTACAAACAGAATTTTTTTCTATGCAATATCTGTGAAATGGGGTAGAAAGGAAGAACTCTCACAGCAAATCAAGTGGTCTTAAATGCCTATACTTTGCAACGGGCAGGTTATAAACAGAGTTTTTTCTATAGAATATCTATACAAAACTACCTAACTTCCTAACTATTGCTGTGTATAATTTCCTAAGCTAGCTTTCCCCCCACCTGAGTAATCTCACTAGCAGCTTTTCCTGTGTTAAATTGCTATTAAATGGTATTTCTGCCTGCTGGCAAACCAGCAGACACAGGCAGCAGTGTGTTCACTCCAGAGAGCAAGGTGGAAATGCTGTTCAACAGGAAATACAATGATATACATATAATATCCTTAAAATGAATAGCTTTTATCAGAGTTTCTTAAAGAGGTTTATCAACAATTTTAAAACCTCGCCTGCAGCCATACATAGTCATAAGATGAAAAAAAAACAACTGTACTCACCTCTACAGTCACCACCATTTTAGAACTGCCCGAGCTCTGCTGTCCACTGCCAATGTCACATATATCGTTCACATAAAGCTGCAGGCAATCATCCATACATTAGGCAGGTAACCACCGAGGCAACTGGTGTTTAGCTACACCTGGGGCAATGCTGATCTGTTAGAATTTTATCTTCACACTATGGGCACATGCTGTCCTTTTCTTGTTTTAATGTCGTTTTTATCCTTGGGATAAAATGAGTTTTGAATTTCTAATAATTTTTTTTCTAAATGATCATTGCAAAATACTGATTACATTTTATACTGTAGGTTGGATAATATTAATTCTGTACCAGTCACAAAGGAAGTTCATCCCTTGTTATCATTAGTTTTTTAAGGTCCCCCAGTATGAGATATATTTATGTCAATGTTAACAAGGGACTACTAGTCTGGCTTTCTCTTTCTGGAAGCTGACAGAGCTATGTAAATTCTATCTTGAATCTTTCTACTTCATTTGCTTTACCCCAATTATATTTTATCCCATAGGATATTATGACATAGGACAAAGTTTTATCTCATTTTATTTTTGACTTTGTGCATTTTAAGGTACAGAAAACATAATTAGCCTTGCTGTTTTATAGTCAGTGTGTTTGTGGCAGTAGTTATCACAAGGAAGTTTAACTTTAATTATCAATTTAAAGGGTGAATAGCACAAAGAATACATGATTTTTAATATTTATAGTGTTTATATTTTATAAGGAACCACATTAGATAAAACTGAGGTTTAAAGTTACACATAACAAGTTTGAATGTTGCATTCTGTTGGCGACACCTGTGATTTTAAAGTTCCCGCTTGAATTCTTAATGTAAGGGCCATTTTGCAATGTTGAAAGTCAGAAATTCTTATTCAGCAGAAAATTGTTAAAAGGTGATGTTTGTTCTAAAGGGATCTTCCCGCAAAGGCAATACAGATTGGCTCATAGCTAGCTATGAACTGTGTTACAAAATTAGGAAGGCGGTGCTTGCAGCCATCCTCTCCATTCATTTCTATGGGAGTTCCAGTTCCAATTATTTCCAGGAGTGGGCACTTTTTCCTATGGGACCACTATTTGGCTATGTGAAGTCACTATTTTCCTCTTGGGTGCACAGTTTTCCTTTGAGATAGCACCAATTTCTATTGATAGATCATGATTTTCCTCTTAGACAAAAGAAAGAGGGCAATAATAAAGGATAGCAATTTTTACTGTGTGGGTTGTTACTACTGTTTAGTATAGAAGAGGGATTTATTATTAATGCACTAAGTAGACAGATGTAGATTGCTTGGTGATCATAAAAGAAACATGTAGCTGTCTCTTCAACAGTTTTTACATACAGAAATTTTCCTTACAGGTTTTCTTTAACATCAGATTAAGGGTATGGTGCCATAGGTTCTACTATGTTACCTTAAAGGGATGTTTCCACAAAGCCACTTTCTTCTCACAGGTTGGCTAATAGCTAGCTATGAGTTGACCATGTTACAAAATGAGTAGGGCGTCATCCTCTCCATTTATCATTCATTATTAGTCACTGAGGCCAGCTCGAAGCTAGCTATAAGGCGACCTGTTAAGGTATGTTCATACGGCGTCTTGCGGCAAGTATTTGTGTGCACCATAAGACACTATGGGCCACATGTATGAAAACAGTCTAGGTCTAAGACTTTCTTTGTTGCCCATAGCAACCAGAGTGACCCTTTTATTTCATATAGTGGTCTGAAAAAATTAAAGGGGCACTCTGATTGGTTGCTATGGGCAACAAAGAAATTCTTAGACCAAGTCAGTTTCCATACATGTCCCCCTATGTGTTTAGAAGAACGCGCTGATCAGCGCATTCTTCTAAAGTGCAGGGGGAGCGGCCCCTGGGTGACCCCATTCACTTTCTTTATCCCTGCTGCATATACACTGGAAAGAAGTGACATGTCACTTCTTTCTGCTGGTGTTCAATATGCGACGGGGAAGATGGCAGGTAATCATAGTACTCTATGAGAGCTATTTCGGGGCGCACTGCAGCGCAATTATGCCTCAAAATATATGCCCTGAAATACGTCCTGAAAGTCGCCATGTGAACATACCCTTAGCAGGAATGGCTTTGTGGGAACCATATTTTAAGTGCTTACCACCTTTCAGATAGGGGAGTACAGGAAACTTTAGGATACTAGGCCCAAAAGTTAACAGATCTCAATATGTGGCACTTCCAGTTGCACTTGTTACACTATGATTTCTTCAGGTAGAAAGATTTCCCTTTGGAACTATTGGTTAAGCATTCCACAGGGGATTGCTCTCTCACCAAACATTACCAAGCTCACAAACCCAATCTGTGTAAGACATCTGTATTATGAGGCATGTGTATTTTTTTGGCTCAGTCTTTCATGACGCTTCAATCAACTAGTAATTCCCCTCAAAGCTGGTCAGTCTTAAACTCTTTTCAGTCCTCTATTCCCTGTTTCAGACACAAGTTTTGCACTGCAAAGCGGCAAACTGCTTTTATAACACTACCCAATGGTGCCAAAAACAAAGCACATTATTTCATAGGCCTCTCCACTTTGGGTGGCTGTTGCAGCACAGAGTTACAGCTCTGCAATCCACATGTGGTATAAACAGGGCTCCTGAAACAGCAGCTGTCAACCTTTGAAGGACCTGCCTACTCAGCTAGAACTGCATGTCTGCCACACTTGTAATCCATGCGACAGCAGCTTTGTACAACCTGGTCCCTGCTGGGCACCGTTTCCAAGCACATGCAGGACACACAACCTACAAAAACGAAACGGTTTCAAAGCATTTCACACAAACATGGCACAACATTTATTTTTGGACAATAAAATATGTGGTATAACTGAATATCAATTAAGATCTTACACCCCACTTTAGTATTACAATTCATATGTCTGAATGTAATCTTACTGTCAGGAATATCCTGCTATACCGTGGAACTTGTTCACTGTGTTTGCCCTCAGTCAAGATGGTGAATCGTGTCTCAGCTGGATGCCACCTTGTTTCCTGTTGCCAGCCTAAATAAACTTCTCAAGCCTGTTGCTCATTGCTTGAGTATTGTGTTAAGCTCCTGCTGTGTAGTCCTCTAGCCTGGAACTTGCTTTCCCGTTAGTTCCTCACCTTGCGGTTTAGCCTTTAAACTTCTGATACCTACGTATCACTCAACTGTGCTACTCCTGACCTTGCCTGGATCCAGCCTCAATCTCTGCTCCCTCCTGTTCTAGTCTGCATTTGCCTTCGCTGTGTTCAAGCCAGTCCTCGCCATTGGATTCCAGCTGTATCCACTAGTATCGTGACAGGATACTCAAGCCACAAAATGGAGTCCGCTGGTGCTAGGAGTCCAGAAGCTCGCATCAAACAGCTTCAGACTGCTATGGCTAACATGCGTACCGAGATGCAGGCATTCAAAGTCAAATGTGATGCTTATGAAGGACAGACTGCCCATAATATCCAAGTTTATGGACAAGCGATTCAGGAGCTACGCAAAACTGTGCACACATTATCCGACCGGATAGTCCACCTGGAGAGTCCTGCCTCTGGACCACCCACTTCGGTGCCTGTCATAAGCCCGAAATTGCCACCCTTCAGATTCGGCGGAGATCGCGACAAATTCCGGGGTTTCCTCAATCATTGTAGGCTATATTCGCGAAACCTGCGTAATTTCCTACCGAAGATCAAAAGGTCCTGTGTATTATTAGCTATGACAAAACAAAGCCATTGCCTGGGCTAGCCCTTTTAAATTTGGGAAATCAAGGGCCGGCTAAAATCACCTGGAGGGATCGACGCCATGAGTCAGAGTTTGGCGACCCCAATCGCGGTGCTACTGCTGAAGTGCAATATATTGTTGCGTCAGGGCAAACCCCCCCCTTCCGAGTATGCCATGGAGTTAAAGAGGTGGGCAGTTACACCAATGGAATGACGCAGCAAAATTTTATTTTTTTGGGGAAAGGGGACTACGCAGTGCAAAAAAGGAGAACTTGCCCGTGCAGAGGCCCCTTTAGGTTTGGATGCCTTTATTAATCACTGCTCCGAACGATACCGACTATTGAAGACGAAAAGGAGGTGGGCTACCCTAAATTTGATACCAACAGTTCCGGGCCAGTCCCTGTCATTTTCCCCAAAGGATACTAAGGGAAACCCGCAGAGAGCCAGGAATTTTGGCCTATTTTTTATTAGTTAAAAACCACCCAGTTTTGTATCCTCTTAAAAATATTTTTTGCTGAAGAGCGGGGCCCCCAAGTAATATTTTATCCAGTTGAGTATGGGAAAATAAGGTTTTTTTTATTTTGGGGTTGATCGTAAGTATTTGTAAACATATTAGCCGATAAATTGGTAATTTAAAAATTCCCGGGGACGGGTTTAATAAGGAGTTCTTTATAGGGTAATATACTTTTTCTGCATTTGCATAATGTTAAATCGCGTGGCAGTTTAAACCCCCGCCATTCCCAAACCCCCCAAATTTTTTACAAACGGATGCTGGGTGTCCAAAAAAATTTCCAAATGATTTCTGTGTCAGGTTGTACTTCGCATTGCTTAAGCTATTCTCGTTAGCCTTTGGTAACTCCATTTTAAGTCTTCAGCATCATTCAAGACAGGTATTTTTGAAGGTATTTTTCCTGCAAAAACCATGCGTTTAAGCCTAATATTGAGTTAAATGGTCAAGGGAAAATAGGTATAGAGAATAATTTAAATGCAAATAGTTGTAACAGTTTCTAGATATAATCAATGGATATAAAAAAGTACAGAGTTCAAATGTTTTAAATAAAATTCTCAACCCGACATCCCCCCAAAAACATTAAACCTGTTCCTCTTGCCCCCCAAAACTTATTTTTACGTAGGATAAAAATTTTCTCACTGTGTTTATGGGGCTTCCTGGACAGGTGGAAAGCGGGTAATAACCCCGTGATAAATTCCAGGCTTGCTCAAAGGGGGCGTTCTAAGAAATCCCCGATCTCTTCTACTTCCCCTCTGTGGGGGATGACGGGGGGTTTTCCCACATGACGCCAGGGTCCCTTAGAGCAGCCCCTAAAAATGACATTTGTGGATTGCGGCAACCCCCATATTGGGAAACCGGACTTTTTGGGGAACATGTTGTTTTTACTGGAAAAATAAGGGATAAAGCTATGAAATTCTGGGGTCTGGAACCCAAGAAGGGGCACCCCAAAGAACTTTCACACTTTATTTTCTCCAATCCCCCCTTGTGAGTTCTTTTAATATATTTTCCAATGTAGGCTTTTTTTGGTAGGCCATGTTTTGTATGGCTTTTTTAATTGCCAATTATTTTTTCGAGGATTCTCGGTGTGGTTTTTACAAATTCGTTTTTTTTAAAATGGATACTATTTTCCAATCTACACCTTTGTTTATCTTTATTTGTGGTAATATTGGTTCGAGTTTGGTTTATTCTAATCCTGCTTGAATTCACCCCCAAAACCCTTGGGGTCGTTCCCCTTGTATTTTCACACCCCCCAAACAAACAAATGTTAAAGGATAAAGGAGTGATTATGATGATTTTTGGCCCCGCTGCTTTCTCAGGCATAACCCCAAGAGTCTTTTTCTAGTTTCATGGGGTTTGGGCCCCGAAAAACTTGGAATATCGTTTAAATCCAAAAAAACCTCTCACAGCTTTTTCCCCGTTAAAAAATCTTTCTGCTGTAGCTTATAAATGGTTTTTGGTCAGAGTCTGGTCGGGAAAAGAAAAAAAACACTGGTGGGTTTTAATTTCAATTCTTTACACAATTTTATAATTTTTTAAGCAGTTCACAATGAAAAACCCTTTTTCCCGCAATCAAACTATTGTATATGGAACCCCCCCAAACCTATTTGGGTTCTGAGGACAATATTTCATAGGGTGTGAACTAGGGGGCTCCCTAGGGTGTTTCTGGCAGAGTACAGGGCTATGGGTGGGAACTTGGATGGAAGTGATTTTTCCCCTTACTGGCTTTTTGAGAATTTTGTTTTTAAGTGGGGCATTCCCTCCGTTTTCCCCAGTCTGGGGAGGTATGGAGTGTGCAGTCCAAGGTCAGCTCCTACTACTTCCAAATGTCTCGGTTACTTCTGATGTGACGCCAGGCCCTGGGTTTACTCAATAACTTTTGGATTCCAAATCTGCACATCAATTTTGTCAGAAATTATTTCCGGGTTTAGTTCTGAAAATTTTTAAGGACCCGGGTGGGGCCTCGGGCCACCCTAAGAAAAAATTTTCTCCACTCTTGGAAAATTAAATGTAATAAATGTAGTTGTCTGAATACTTTGGAAAAAGGGATTTGATTGTTGTTTCTTCTGTGTTTGGCTGATTTTTCCCCGGGTTGCCCAGTTATTTCTGTAATGGGAAATTTTTGGGTGTAATATACCCCTGTTGATTAAAGGTCATCTGGTTTTTTTTCTATGTATGTATACAGCTGGGTAAAATCCCTTCTTGGAAAGGGAAAAGTTTATCATCTTTTCTCCGAATCCAATTGGTTACCCCCCCCTCCTTTTTCCCCCCAAACCCTCTTTTCCTTTGGGTTTGTTCGGGCTTGAAATTGTTTCATCAATTAACTTTGGGGTTCGCTGCCTGTTTTGGTTCTGTTCACATCTTCTTCTTTCCTTTTTCTTTTTTTTCCTTTTTTTTTCTTCTGTGTTCTTTTCTTTTTGTTTGGGGACATTACAGCCCAAACCCCGCTTTTTCTCGAATTACTGGAACAAGCTAAGCCTTTGCAGCCCGATATGCGTTTTTATAGCCTTTTTCGTTCTCTATCTTTTGGGCTTCATGTGCTTGATCTTCAGGCAGCTACCCTTTTCAGGCAATGGGGGCATTATTAAGGGTTGTAGGACTTTATTGTTTTTGTTGGCTTCCCCCTAGCTGACTGAAAACCCTCGCAGGGCCCACTTTAAGAGATGTCATGGGTATCCCCACGTGTAGACTGAGTTGGGGGAATGTCGACAGTCTTTCCTTCGGCAAGCTTGCAATGCAAGCTTCAGTCACAGCCCTGAGGTCCGGGCTTGGGCTGAATCCTAGAAGGTAAAGAAACAGCCTTCACAGTTTTTTGCAAGGAACCCCAGCAAGTCCTGTATGGAATCGTCCTTGTTCTTGCATATTGGATCCATCTGTGAAGAAGAATAAATCTGGATCCTCCCGTTGGCTGTAGAGACCGTAGAAGATGTGATGTTTCAGTTTCCATTTTTCAAGGCGTCATGGAGGGAATTATTGTTTATGTGATCCCCATATCGTGACAGTCAGATCTTATCTTCCCCCTTGGAGGGAAGCAGGGGGTGGGTTGAGGGTAGTGCATCTCTTCAAGGGGATTTTGCAGGTCAGTAATGAGCCCTTGTACCGAAGAGTTCTTAAATTGGTAACTGGTTGCTGGGATTGTTTTCAGGATCCCTTTTGAGGGCATGAGGTGCCAAAATAGTCACAGGATGTCCCAAAAAGGTCTTGAGTTTGGTCAGGAATAAGTTGTGCAGCAACAACAGCTCTGAGGCAGGTGAGTTGAAAGGTTGTGAGTAGTTTGAGACACCCAGATCAGGAGCTGCGAGAATAAGTTGTTTGAGTCTCAGGAAGCAGGCCTCTGCCTTGGGTGATAATCTGTGGTTTGAAAAAATGTCCTGGAAAAAAGGGGAAGAGATTTTTTTATCAGGCTAGATGCGCTGGATTTTCCCTTGTCGGCAATATGTGATTAGGCCTAGAAAATTTCCTGTATTTTTTGAGAGTGGTAGGTGAAGCCCTGGGCATGACACTTTTTTTCGGTCACAGTGAGGTGTTTGTGCATTGAGATATACAGTTCCCAAAAAAACAAATTTGTTACAGACCTTTTTTAGCTTAGACTTAGAAACCTTGCAGTTGATGGATGCTAAATGTTGAAGAAAACTGAGAGAACTTGATCACAGGTAGGAAGGTCAAGGCACACAGAGTAAAAAATCATCCACATCTGTAGGAGTTGTACTTAGAGTTTTTCCCGGATCCAAGGTTGCAGACAGCATGAAGACTTGATGAATTGTTTGGAGAATTCTGGGCCCCTTGAGGGATCTTGTCCAGGTGGGGTTGAGTACCAGGATAAGTAAAAACAAAAAGATATTGGAATCCTTGTGAAAAGGGACATGAAGAAAGCATTGCAACGTATAAATTTTGAAGCATGTAGCAGAGGGGGGCACTTGGAGAGAATACATGCGCGTTGGGCACCACGGGGGTTTTTAAAAAAAAGTAAAAGCTTTTACTGCTCTTTAATTTTAACCCAAAAGATATTTTTGTGGTTGACAATAGCAGTGTTCTTGGGAAAACAATTTCCTTTTAAGTGGTAAAGTTTCCGTTTGAGGTAAACACTGGGGTTTCTTGGGGGTGGTTCCCCCACAGGGCCCGGCACAGAGGTATGGTAGTGAAGTTCGGTTCTGTGTGAAAAGAGCTGCGTTATCATTGGGGGGGAAAAAAAAATACAGTACTTCATTTTTGGGCAGACCCTTCTCTTTTATGAGTTATCTTAGGAGAGAGCCTCCCAAAAGCAAAAAGGCAACTTTGAATCCTTGCAGTATCCCCCGGCAGTGCCCCAAGGTAGAATAGGAGCAAAGATGAGGGAAAGGGATATAAAAATTTCCCGATGCAGTGAGTAGTGGAAGAGTGGGTTGGGGGGGTAGCAGGTTTCAAACCCCTAATGATTTCATGAGTAGGTGACTGTTACTGTGAGTAACTGTTGGAGAAAAATTGGGTTTATCAAGATGGCGCAGGGAGCCCTGACTGGAATGAGCAATATGGCCTGGGGGTAGGAAGTTTGGGTGTAAATATGGCGAAATCAGAAAGGGGGGGATTGTCTCCCCGCAACATGGCCGAAACAGGAAGGGGGAGATGTCTCCACTAACATGGCTGACACTATGAAATGGGGAACTGACTCCTGTAAGATGGCTGCTACAGGAGGAGGATAAGGAGGGCGGGTCCGGAGAGTCCCTCCCTGCAAGACAGGAAGAGACGGGCAGATCAACCATCTGCACAGGACCACTAGGACATGAAGGGGTAGGTCCTGGGATCTGTCAACGAATACACAGGCCATTGGCAACTGGATTTTTCCACCCGCACTCCTGACAAACCCATGGAGGTTCATAAAGATAATACAGTAAATCCCCATTTGGGTCCCTGACTGCAATTTCCATAAAATTTTCACGTGCAATATCGAGAGAAGTTCTGTGCCACGCCGAAGCATTCTGATACAAATTATTGTCTAAAAGAGATCGTGAACAGTCAATCAACGCATGTTCCCAAGAAGCCACATTAAGACGTCCATCCTTGTGAATATTGCAAATACGCATGAGAGTAGGATAATTGGCATTAAACCTGCTACCTTGTCTGCGCAGAACAAGAGCAGCCGGTGAGAAGCACGAAGTAAAATCATGATTAGCAGGTGATGAGGACAACATAGTAAAGTAATGAACTGTACTGTGGTTAAGGTGTAGCACCGAAGAGGTGGTGCTAGCAACCGAAACAACTACGTAGTTGAGCACACACTGGTAGACACGACATTTAAACGCTCTGTGTCTCTAAAAACAATCTGATTCAAAATAATAAATTTCTTTGGGTAAAAACAGGAAGTATTCTCAGACTTCAATGTGTGTCTGCCCGAGAGCAGATAAAATATAGGAAACAGATAGCAGATACGCAGTTGTAACAGTCACTAATCTAACCCTCACGCTAATGTATGAAGCTGGCAATACGGTGCTAGTCACCGGTGCAACGTATCTACCACTGTCCCTAACAATAATCAACCAGATCAACTGGTAAGTATTTACCGCTCATGGGCATACCAGCTGACCAGAGCTAGTCTCACACTCTCCTCGGTGGTCGATCAGAGGCCAATCTGACAATTCACCCTAGTGGAAACTTTGGCAGATCTCGGAAGACCCTAGGTAGTAAATGAGACTCAGTTCCCGATGCTCCTACTCAGCCCCCTGCAGGATGGACAGCAGGCAGTTCAGGATACTGGCTTCCTTCAGAAGGCTTATTATGTGCGTTTTACAGAATACTGATTCATACGCCTAGCTAAAAATGTAATAAACCAAAAGGTATCACTGAGGCTCACTTAGGCACACACAGTCTCACTACAGGCATGTTGAAATCTAACACAAAATCCCCCCTCTACACTAACAATTCGGACAGGAAAGACAAGTCATTAATCAATTACCTAACGGCCAGCTTCCAACTACCCAGAAAAATTAAAGAAGTAAAAAATCACAATAACCACAGACAAAATATGTTGTGAACATTAATGCATTTGAAGTATTTTCTCCTTGCTATGAGCAAATGACAGTCTTTCTCAGTGTTGCGTAAAAAGAGGAAGTAGCTGTGAACAGTGAAATTCTGATAGCGCAGCACACAGCAGATGTGAAGTCAGATGATTTAAAACCATAAATCTCAAAAGCAAAAAGGTAGCAAAAAGGCATACGGTCAATTTAAACAGAAGAGACACACCGAGACCGTTATCAGGGACGCCAGGACTGGGGCAAAACCACAGTGGAACAAAATAGGCAGTCAGAAACGGAATAAGTCACTGATTTCAAAAATGAAAGCCAATGAACTTACCCGTATTGGTGTTGATCAGGCACGTCTGGCTGCCCAGATTAGAACCGCTGTGGGGCGACGCCCCAGAACAGACGACAGGCCTCCTCTGCGCTGTTTTCCTCATATCCGTTTGAGAGTCACGTGCACCAAATGTTAGGTTAGTTATACATCCAGCCAGTTTGCTACCCCCTTTTAATTAATATATATTTTGCTGCAAGCAGCGGGGCCCCAAGTAATAGTTATCCAGTCTGAGTGATGGATAATACAACTCTGTTTAATACAGGGATATACAGGTCATTTTATATTGCTTGATACGTATGCATTTGTCATAACATATATAGCCGATCGGGTTTAAATTTAAACAATTCCCGGGGACGGGTTAAAAAAGGGATTTCTTTTATGGAAAATAAACTTTTTCTGCATGCTTGCATAATTTAAATCGTCGGGGCATTTTAAAAAACCACCCAGCATTTCCCAAACTGTCCGAATCTGTTTATACCCGGATGCGGGGTGGGTCCCAACAAATGTCCAAATGATTTCGTTCGGGTTGTACTCTGCATTGCTTAAGCTATCTTCTCGTTAGTCCATGTAACCCTTTTTTAATGTCTTCAGCATCATTAAAGACGGAATCCTTAAAGGTTTTTTCCCTTTTGCATAAAGCCATGCGTTTCAACCATAATATCTGAGTTAACCTGGTCAAGGGAAAAATAGGTATAGAGAAAAATTTCATGCAAATAGAGTGACAGTTCTAAATAATCAAGGGAAAAAAAGGTACAAGTTTAATGTTTTAAATAAATTATCACACCTGACACCATGCAAGTGGTTTCCCATAGGAAACATGAGCACGGAAAGAAGGGAGTATCGGCTCCGGGAAAGTCTTTGTTTCTTTTGTGGAAATTTAAACCACTTCCTTACAACTGCCCAAGCCCCCCAGGGGAATTGGGGGCGCCTTTATGGACCACACACTCAGATGAAGAATCATTGCTTCTAAAAGCTTATCGAAAAGACAATTACCCTTCCCATCAATCGGGGGGGCCTCATATTAAGAAAAAAAACAAAGACTTTCATTCTATCTTCAATCAAGTTCCGGGTTAACCTCATGGGACTACCTAGCTATGGTAAACTCGGGAAGTGGAAATTTCAGGGACCTGTCTTTTGCTCAGAAGCACGGGTTAAATTTCAGAAAAACTTACCCGTGATAAGGGGAAACAGAAGGGGAAATCCCCCACTGAACTCGGGGCCATGGCCAAGAGACAAAACCCATTTGAGATCATTATTAATCCCCCACCCGAAACCTGTCTTTCCTTTTATCTCTGCAGAAAAAAAATGCAGCAAGCCCCCCCACACCGACTCTATGATTGCCCCATAGACTTGCTTCCAGGTGCACCCATTTTTTGGGTAACTCTATCCTTTTTTAGGTCCTGAATTAAAGCCCCAAAGGGAAAACATAGAAAAAATCTGGCAAAGGGGTTTTTCACCCCCCTCTTCCCCCCCAGGGGGGGGCTCTCATATTCTTTCTTAAGAAAAGGAGGGTTTTCCTTAAAAGACCTTGCATTGACTACAGAGAATTAACAAAATTACCATAAAAAAACTTTTATCCTCTCCACTGATCCCTGAGCTACTAAAGAGAGTGCAGCATGCGAAATTTTTTCCAAATTAGATCTACGAGGTGCCTAAAATTTGGGTCCGAACAGATGGAGATGAATGGAAAAACTGCCTTTAGGTCCTTTATGGCACTTTGAATATGTGTTAGCCTTTTGGCCTTTGTAATGCCCATGCCCACCTTTTCAACATCTCGTAAATGACATCTTCAAGCCCACCTAGATCAATTCATAAAAAATTTTTCTGGATGATATCCCTGTTTTTTCCCCAAACCGAAGGAAGAACACCAAGACATAAGAATTTGTTCTTAAGGGCTAAGAAGAACCAATTTTATATTAAAGATTAAAAATGTAATTTCATCACCGAGATCCAATTCCTTGGTTATATATTTCACCTATGGTCTCAAATTGACTCTAAAAGATAAACAATAGACTGGAAACCCCCAAACAAAAAGATGTCCAATTTTTCTATTTTCCCAATTTCTTAAACGCTTCATCAAGAATTTCTCGGAAATAATTTCCCCTATTACACGTTGACTAAGAAAAAAAATGCTTTTTTTTGGGTCCCTAAACACAAGAACCTTTCTCTCTCCTAAAGGCCAAAGTTCACAAGCCCTTTTTTGTTCATCCTACCCAGAACTCCCCTTCGTTGTGGAAGAGTTTGCTTCAGACTGTGCTGGGGGGCCATACGTCTAAAGAAGGGGAGAAAAGACCCCTATTACATCCTTGTGTTTTTTTTTCCGACGTTTATCCCCCGCGGAGAGGAATTATGATGGGGGGAATTAGCTGGGAGAGATGTTTTTAGCTATCGTTTCAAGCTTTTAAAGAAGGGGAGATTTTCATCTCAAGAACCTCACAGCAAATAATTTTTCTTACTGACCACCGTAATCTGGAAATTCGTTGTTTCCCCAAGTGTTTATCTCCTCCCCAAGTCGCTGGAAATTTTTCTAAATCAATTCAATTTTGAAATCTCGTACAGGCCCGGATCCCGTAATGCAAGGGGATACCATCAAAAAATTTTTTTCCAATGTTTCCCACTCCACTATTCCGCCCAAGCAATTTTCCCTATCTAATTTTTTGGTGGGACAATTTAAAAATAAAGATTTTTAAAGGAGATAAGAGGGGCCTATACATACTCCTTACGTCCCACCCCCTGATGATGTACAGTTGGGCTTAAAAACAAGATTGGACCCACGGGCAGCAACTATACATACCTGAAACCGTAAGACGAATATTCTGAGGCTACCCCCATGATTTGAAGATTGCGGGGTCAAAAAGGATTCAAAGACGCAGTTTTTTTTATCCCAATTCTTTTGTGGCCCAATTCTCACAGGTTTTAAAAGAAGTATTAAATATTGACATCGTCAGATGCAAAAACCCACTTTCTTCCCCCAGGGTTTTGTTACAACCATTGCCTTCCCCTCGCCCCTGGGTTCTATATCCAGGGGACTTTAAAAGTAGATTATAAAGGGGGGAAAATACAATTCTTGGTATTGGACTGGCTCACCAAGGCTGCACATTTCTTCCTGTACCGGTCAACCTTCCCCAAAGGACACTGCTGACCTCGAGTTCGAAATGTGGTTTCCCCTTAATGGAATTCCTGAGACTTTATCTGGGGATCGGGGGTGCATTTATATAAAAAATTTTGGGCTGAGTTTTTGCTCAGCACTGGACATAAATATTTTTAAAACCCCCTTCCCACCCCAACTAAAGGACAGATAAACACACAATTTTCCCCCGGAACATCCGCAGCTATTTTGTCACTTACAAGTGATGGGTTGATCTGCTTTGTGGCTGAATTTTTGTAAAAATAATTAAAAAGCCCCCCCAAAACAAAACTTCCCTTTGCAAATTTGGGATACCATCCAAAATTTCCTAAAATTCCCCGCTGTTCACTATTCCAGCGCTGTGAAAGGGTCCTGCATTACAGCAAAAATTTAAACTATAAAGGAAACAATAGAGAGGGCTCAAGAAAAAACAAGAAATGGCAGAAAAAGATAGGCCAGCAACAACTTTAAGGTGGGGGGATAAGGTAGGGGTTCCTACCAAAATTTGAAACTTTCCTTTCCCAAAAAATGGGGCAGAAATTTGTTGGGGCCCTATAAAATCATCAAAATAACAGTCCATAGCTGTTCGGGGTCAACTCCCACCATCATGAAGATCCAACCTGTGTTTTATGGGCCCC
Organism: Phyllomedusa bahiana; assembly: GCA_025379985.1. Taxonomy (NCBI): domain Eukaryota; kingdom Metazoa; phylum Chordata; class Amphibia; order Anura; family Hylidae; genus Phyllomedusa; species Phyllomedusa bahiana. The sequence continues at coordinate 38,691 of JAODAL010012240.1, forward strand.
TACTAAAGCCTGCCATGCACAAACCCTATCGGGAGTGTTTTTTCCCCCGATGCAGTGGAGTTGAGGGGGAAGAACAGTTTGTTTTACAAATCCTGGACCGGAATTTTTTAAAACCACTACAATACCCCTTAATTTTTCAAGTTATGGCGAAAAAATTCGTGGGGAAACCCGTGAGTAACATCAATGCACCTCGACTGATAAAAAATATTTAATCAAAAACATCCAGAGAGACCGGGGAGGTATCATCCCGAGGCCTGACAAAAATTAACGACCACCCCATCCCGGTCACAGTGCACAGACCTCTGCTGAAGCTACAGCATAGTATAATGCCCAAAAGAAAAATGAAAGGTCCACACGATCCAGTGAAGATAAAAAATCCAAGTTTATTGAAAAATATAAAACAAAAAAGTATACACGCCAGAGTGAAAAGCATAGGGAACGGTGTCGCCCCGAAGTGGGGCTGAAGTATGCTGACGCGTTTCGGGTTAAAGTGCGCCCCTTTGCATAGCACAAAATAAAACATTAAAAGCATGGTTATTGACAAAACTAATTTCATGACAATTATAGATGTAAAAATTTCCTGTTCATGGGTGGGCATGCCCGCAGGGAGCTCCAAGTCCGTCCCGGAACTGGGTTCGTAATCCGGTCATGCCATAAGCTACAATAACGCGCCTTAAGGGAGGAAAACCGCTGCGCATGCCGCAGCACTCAGATGAACAAGAGGCCCCGTTTAGGGGGAAAATTCCCGGAAATCTGCAAAACCGTTGGGGAAATTGTTCACTTTTTTGCCCCCAGTCAAGATGGGGAATTCTTTTTCGCTGGGTGCCACCATTTTTTTTTTGCCAGCCTAAATAAAATTTTTAAGCCTGTTGCCTTGCTTGAGTATTTGGGGTTAAGCTTGTGTGTAGTCCCACCGGAAATTGCTTTTCCCCTTAATTTTCCCCACCTTGCGGGTTTCCCCTGCAAACTTTGATACCCCACGACACTCAACGTGCTCCTTTCTGACCTTGCCTGGATCCGTCTCCATCTCTGCGGCATCCTCTTCAGTCTGCATTTGCCTTCGCTGTGTTAAACCCCGTCCTCCCATTGGATTCCGCTGTATCCAACAAAAATTGGACATTTTCAACCCTTGTGGTCTGAGCATTCTAGTAGACTGAGAAAGTAACAGTCTCACCCTGACTAAGGGAGTTTATTTTCCCCACAGATCGAAATGCTGCACCTTTCACTCAAACCCCCTTGTTTTAAAAAAAAACTTTTGGGTTTTGGGAATTGTATTCCACCAGATAAGGGGCCTAACACATAGCTCTTTTTTTTATGGTCAAAAATCAACATATAATGATGTTAATAGAATAGCGATTTTCAAAAATTCATTTGGCTGAAAGCAATTTTCCCCAAAAATGTGTTTTGTTCCGAAGTCATTCGCAATGAATCTTGTTAAAAACAGCATTTTCCCCTGCAGAGACCTGTTGGGGTTTTAAAGATTTTGCCAGAGTAAATCAAGTCGCAGGTTTGGGTTTTAAACAATCGTATTTGTATGACACGCATATGAAAGCACCCCTTAGAAGCTTCACACTTCACTTAACTGGGCACTATGGGTAAAAAATGACCAAATAACTGAAAGGGGGAATGCGCTTGACGAGTAATTTCAGCGGCAGCTGAAAGAACCCCAAACAGACGGCCCAAAATCCCACTATAGCATTTAAAGACCAGCCTTTTTCCCGTCTTCAGATAAAATTTCCCCAGATTAGACAGAACCTGTTTTTATTTAAACACTTTTATACATTTAAGCTCCCCCATTTCCCACCCTCAAAAGAGTGGAGAGGGTGTCGGCAGTAATGTAGTCAGATAACTAATTTGTCTAAAAAAACCTTTGAAATACAGCTTGTACAGCATATTAACACATCTCCATTACAGGCAGGTTATTATTTTGGGATATTGTTCTCTGTGCCAGAGTTACTTTTTTCACTTGTAAGGTGAAACATTTTGAACCGTTGTGTATTTGTAATATATACACATCTCCATGACAGGTAGGTTATTATTTTGGGATATTGTTCTCTGTGCCAGAGTTACTTTTTTCACTTATAAGGTGAAAAACCTTTGAAATCCAGCTGGTGTATTTGTCATATATGCATCTCCATTACAGGTAGGTTATTATTTTGGGATATTGTTCTCTTGGCAAACAGTAAATTTGTAAAAGATGATTCCACAGATTATGACAGAACCTGTTCTGTTAAACACTGATACATGTAGAGACCCATCGAAAGAGTGGAGAGGGTATCGGCAGTAATTTTGCGTTGACAGCACTGATCATTTTACCCTTCCTTTGATCCATCAGTGTCCGCTTTCAATCAGTCAATAATACATCAGTATTGTTAAAGCCAAAAAGAAACAGGAATTGATCCAAAACAGAGATGACGAGAAAATGGAATATTTGCATGTCTTCTGTGTTTTGCATCCACTCCTGCTTTTGGCTACCTAATCATCAGATAATCCTGATGCAAACAAAGGACCCTGTCATACTGGCCTTACGGCTTCTCCGAAGACACAATCGGTTGTGTTTGTCCTTTTCATTCCTTCTAACAGACTAAAAGAAGGGGAAAACCAAACATAGTGGCAACGTGACATAGTGGTGGATGGTGGAAACAGCATTAGGAAACCACAGGGTGGTCGAGTGAGAGAGTGGTCAGTTGGCAGCAGCATGAGTAGGCCACAGAGTGGTACAATGACACAGCGTGAAGGTGGCGGCACCATGACTAGGCCACAGAGTGGCACAATGACAGATTGTGGAGGTAGCGTCAACATGAGTAGGCTACAGAGTGGCACAATGACAGATGGTGGAGGTGGCGGCAACATGAGTAGGCCACAGAGTGGGACAGATTGTGGAGGTGACAACAGAATGAGTAGGCCACAGAGTGGCACAATGACAGTGTGGAGGTGGCGGCAACATGCGTAGGCCACAGAGTGGCACAATGATAGATTGCGGAGGTGGCAGCAGCATGAGTAGGCCACAGAGTGGCACAATGACAGATTGTGGAGGTGGCAGCAGCATGAGTAGGGCACAGAGTCACACAATGACATAGTGTAGAGGTGGAAGCAGCATGAGTAGGCCACAAATTGGCACAATTACACAGTGTGGAGGTGGTGGCAGTAACAGCAGCAGCATCAGGCCGGAGAGTGGCATAATTACATAATTTTGAGGTGGCGGCATCTAGGTGACATAATGAAGAGGTGGCGGAAGTAGCAGCATCAATCCAGAGAGTGACATGGTGACGTAGCCTGGAGGTGACAGCAGCAGCAGCATGAGTAGACCTGAGTGGTGAGGTGGCAGCAGCATCAGAAGGCTACATAATGGCCGCGTGAAGAGTGGGGAGTTGGGTGGCAATACCAGTCCTTGGTAAAGATTGTGGGTGGTAGAAGGAGCAGCTGGCAGCAGATGTGTGGCATCAGGCGGGTGGCAGCATCAGAATAGTAGCTGAGGCAGGAAGCCAGAAGAATACAGACTCATTTGTCAAAGTTTAGTTGAGGCGGCATGGCTGATCTAATCTGATGCAACAGGCATTGGTGTGTGGAAATCCTGGCTGATCCACGCATGATTCATCTTGACAAAGGTGAGTCTCTCCACATTTCGGGTTGACAAGCGCGTTCTCCTTGGGGTAACTATGGCCCCTGCCGCACTGAACACCCGCTCTGATGCCACCCTAGTGTCCATGCAGGACAGCTTCTTCAGTGCAAACATGGCAAGTTGCGGCCACAAATGCACCACCTGCTGCTTCAGGGTCTGCTCTAGGTGCTGCTGCTGGTGAGTGCCTTCCTTTCTAGGCGGGTGAAGAAAGTTGCTCATCAACGATTCCTGACTCAGGTTGCTGCTGATGGAGCTGGTACTGCTCCTACCCAGTGATATGTGAGTGCTGAGGAACCCCCCGGACAGACCTGCTAGAGGATGAACGATGCCGCAGAAAGGCAGCAGCCAACTGACTACATAGGATGTCTCTATAGTACTTGAGTTTGTTCTCCCTCTCGGCAGGTGAAAAAAAGGCCACCAGTATGGACCGGTAGCTAGGGTCCAAGAGGGTGAAGAGCCAGAAGTCATCCCTCTGCCGGATGGCTACTGTTCGGCTGTCACTACCCAGGCAAATCAGCATCTGCCCGAGTGACTCTGAGGGACTCCCTGCCTCCATCTCCACTGTATACTGCAACGGTGTGTCTGGGTCATCTGCCTCATCTTCCTCATCCCCTCTACTTCCTCCAACTGCTCCTGCTCCTCCTATCCTGTCACCTGTAGAAAAAAAACACTCATTTTGCCAGACATTGCTTGTGCTTCAATGTCCTCCTCCTCCAGTTCAGCCCACACAGGACTCATGTGGCCGTGAGATGTAGTTGCCACATCTCAAGTCCCCTGACAAGACATATTTCGCAGCATCTGTTCCAGGACATGAAGCAATGGAATGACGTTGTTCATCCTGTAGTCCTAGCGACTGACAAATAACGTGGCCTCCTCAAAGGGCTTTAGCAAACAGCAGGTGTCACGCATGAGCTGCCGCTACTGGCTGACATCAAAATTACACAGGGGAGTACTCCTGTCCGCTTGGATCATCAAGAATTCATTAATGACCTCTCTCTGTTCATAGAGTCGGTCCAACATATGGAGGCTTGAATTCCAACGGGTGGAAATATCGCATATCAGACGATGTTGGGGGAGGCTGTTCTGCCCGTGCGGCTCAAGGAGGGTGTGCTTGGTGGTACTGGAATAGCTGAAGTGCATGAAAAGTTTCCTGTCCATTTTTAGAATGTCTTACAGATGGGTGGAAGACTTGAGGAACTGTTTGACAACCATATTAAACACACGCACCATGCAGGGTGCATGACTCGGCCCTCCTCGTCGCAGTGCGGAAACCATGTTCTTTCCATTGTCTGTCACTATGGCTTTGATTTTCAGTTTTTGCGGAGAAAGCCAGGAATCGATTTAATCTTTCATGATGGTGAGCAGTTCCTCCTCTGTGTGACTTCGTTCGCCCAGGCAAACCAGGTGGGGAATTGCTGGAGGAGCACTAAGACTTGGCGCTGCATTGGAGGCTGAGGTGGTGTAGGTGTAAGAGGAGGACATTAGCGCAGGATCAGTGTTTGACAACGAGCAGAAAGACGTGTCTCCTGTCAAAGTTGCTGGTGTGGCTGGGCAGGAAGTACATTCACCCAATGGGCCATAAAGGACATGTACTGGCCCTGACCTGAGTTACAGTTCCACACGTCTGCACTGCCATGCACTTTGGAAGACACTGACAAGCTCAAGGAATGGCCCACCTTCTTCTACATATTTGCGCAGGGCTGCTACTGCCTTTTTCGAAAATAAATGATGGCTTGGGACTATCTACCTCAGCTCGGCACAAGCCATCAGTTCTCTGAATGGTGCAGAGTCCCCCACTTGAAAAGAGAGGGACTGCAATACCACCAACTTGGACAGGAGCACGGTCAGCTTCTGCACCGTAGGATGGCTGGACGCATACTGCTGTCTCTTGGCAATCACCTCGGTGAATGAATGCTGGCACCATGAGTGGCGAGGAGCAGGAGCATCTGGATCGCTAGATGATGGGAAAGACAAACAGCTTCCTTCAGCAGAGATGGTGGAGTCTTGACTGCTTGAAATGGGATGTGTGCCACTTGGTGCTGCTGCTGTTGCTACGGCAGGATGGACCACCACATCTGAGACACATTTCTCCCTGGCCACTGGATGGTGATGCTGTATATGTTGACTCAGGGCCTTGATGCCAACATTAGGTCCCTGGCCACGCTTCTCTTTCTTCTCACAGATTCGACATATAGCCATATTCGCCTCCTCCAGTGTCTTGGCAAAAAACAGTAGGTGATTTTACCACTACCACCCTGCACTGACTGACTGCTACCGCCGCTGCCTCGGTAAGCCCCAGCGCCGCTACTTTCTGGGCCGGAAGGGACCTGCGTAGCGGGTGGTCTACCCTATGGCTGTTTGGCTCCCGACCTCGCACTGCTGCCGCCTGCTGACTCTCGGCCACACTACCAACTTGCTGGCTGCACAGCTGCCTGACGTGTAAGCTGCCGCCCTCTTCTCCCAAGATGAGGATGAAGCCCTTCCTTTACCCGGTTCTCAACTGTGATCGGTTACATCGTCATCGATTATCGTTTGCCCATCACTGCTGTCCTCCTCATCAGTCTCGGTGTGCAGAGTCTGACCGCTCACAACATAACCTCCCATGCCACTCTCCACATCAATAGTTGCCCGCCTACTGCAAGAAGCAGCGGATGTCTGCCCCACCTCTTTGCCAAATAGCTGCTCACTGTCCTCAAATAGTTCGCCCTTGCTGTATAGTGGCGCAGTGCCCACAGCAGTTCTCTGGCTGAGGGAACCAAATGAGACAGAGGTGGATTGAGGGCAGGTGAGGGCCTTTGACCTGCTCCTGGGCCATGCCAACTAAGCGTTGTATCTGACGAATCCACCAACTCTTGACTCAGATGTCATCTGGAAAGAAGTGGATGACCTAATCAACCATTCAAGAACCGATGGATTGGTGGTCAACACACAGCCGCTAGATGACACCGGGAGCTCTGGCTTCGCCGAGTCACCCCTGCTGCGATGTCCTCTTACTGTGCTGCGACCTGTGCCTGTTCCAGGAACATTTGTGCAACTGCCCCTCCCATGTGAAGGTCTTGACACCTCTCTGTCTGACATACTGTTTGCTCAAAAATTTACAATAAAACAAACTCTGTTTAATGTAGATCTGTGTATGTGAGAAATACACACACTGTATTTCAAAGATGGTTCACCACAATAAGTGAAAAAAGTAACTCTTTGGCAAAGATAGCAATATCCCAAAATTAAAAACGCTGGTTCAGGAACATGTGTGTATATGACACACACACACTGTGTAGTTCAAAGGTATTTCACCCGAGTAACTGTAAAATTGGAAGTATTTGGCACAGAGTACAATCTATTGCTGCTGCAGAAAGATCCGTGTGCATAAGAGACACAGTGGCAACGGGCAGAATGTAAAATGGCTGGCCTATTTATAGGGCTGTAACATCACAGAAGCCAGTTGGCTGCTGATTGGCTGCATGTCTGCATGTCATGGCATTGAGGGCATTCCTTTCTTTCTCCCATAGTTCTTTACTCCATGTCACTCCATGTACACGTGGTCATTTTAGATTCGTTTCCACGAATTGTGAGGAAATTCGGCTTAGTTTAGAATGGAATTTTTCCTGAAATTCGAAATGAATTCCACTTCATTAGAATCGATTTGCTCACCCCTAGAGTTAACCCTCACTTTCTTCTCTACATTAAATTATGTGTGTTTCACTTTAAACTTGTACCAATGCCATGATATGTGCTCTGGCTTTACACTACCTATTATGCACCTTCTTAGCGCTGATGATTTAAAGAATCGGCTGCCTGCTTTGCTTGGTGATGCTGGCAAACACTGAGTCACAGGGCATTTGCAACCATAGTTGCAAAAGTGCTAGTTAGCAGGGAGGGAAGGAGGAATTGGTTTGGCATGCGCATTGTGACAGCAGAGCTTGCTTAAAGCATGTGAACAACAAAAAAAAGCCTTAGTAATGCCACTTTGTAAGTAGAAGCAAAGCAACGTGCACCCCATATGTTCATAACCATGAGTACTCCAGTAGTTGCTGGACAATTTTTTAAATACACAGTCAGTTGATTGAACTGATGTTGTCTATCTTTGAACCTTACAGATATAAAATCACTATTTTCACTATTCCCTTTCAAGAAGGCATGAAAACTGCAAAAGAAGCACTTTGTGAGTATTCTACGTTATTTAATTCCTACATTGCTTTTTCAGTGACACTCTTGGATATTGTGCTATGTAAAAGTTACTTTAGGTTCAGTGATCAAGTGTTTTTACAATTGAAAGGTACTTCGATGGGATCTTCAGCAGCCCCCAATTATGCAAACATGTTCATGGTGGTGTTTGGAAAACAGTATGTTCGTAACTCAGAATTTAACACATTCATTAAAGCCTGGTATCGGTATGTGGATGATTTCTTTGTCCTATGGAATGTATTAGAAAAACAGTTGTCTACATTTATAGAATTTTTGAATTACTTTCATCCACTTCACCAATTTTCCATGACTAGAGATAGGGACGTCATCCACTATCTCAATATCAAGGTAAAAAGGATAAGCTTGTGTTTACAAACTATGCTATATTTGAAGCCCATTGATAGGAATAACATTTGCATAGATAATGGTGCCATTTGTGGGCATACCTAAAAGTCAATTTATTAAAGCGTGTAGAATTTGTTCCACTATGGAACTTTGCTTGGAACACATGAAAAAAATAGGTGAGATATTTGTGGCAAGAGGGTTTTGTAGGATGGAGTTGGAAAAAATGAGAAAAGAGGTATTAAAAATGGATAGAACACAGGCACTGACCCCACTTAAAAAGGTTAAAGCTTAAGGATTCTTGTTTGTCAGCACTTATGATAGTGGTAGTCAGTTGATTTTGTCATCAAAAAACACTGGGGGTGCTGTCTAGAGATCCTTAATATGGCAGAATATTCAAGGACGATTAGTATATCATAAAGGTTGAACAAAAGGTAATGAAATCATGTCAACAGATTTGAAAAAAACAAAAATAGACAGATAGGTGTTTCCCAACCTGAATCCTCTAACAAAACATTAGAAAGAAAATATGGGGAAAATATGGGGAAACAGTGGCTTGCCATTTTCATGAGGCCTGTAATGCCGTCTATAAATTAAGTTGCTGTGTTTTGGAGGAGATTAGTGCTAGCAACAACGAGCTGCTAACTAAAAGCCTATTACAAAAAGATTAAATGGGTTACATTACAATTTGAGTTATTGATCATTCCTGTAATACCAGCAGCTTTCTCTGATTTTAACATATTAGTATATGTTATGTTATAGTTAATATGTAATATTTTATCATTGTTATGAAGCCTTAAGATCGTATTATAATCACCTACATAAGGAGGACAAGGACTCTATCGCACATGCTTGAGAAAGAAGACGCCAGTCTTTGAAACGTTGCAAAGATGTGCTTACAGCTTTGATTCAGATTGCTAACTCCCACTAATTCCATGGATCCCATTAGCACTTAGCAGAAATATACTTTTTTTTTTTTTTAAATAATTTTATTGACACCATAGAAACAGACAGTAGTTTACAAATACAGGATAAACGAACATCTGTGTCAGTTTTACATAATATTCCCCAACAATAAACAACCCCCCCTACCCCTATGCACATACAGTCTCAACATCCAAGCTAATTTATTGGACTCACACGTACTTTAGTGGTCTCGGTCGCCTCCAAGAGTACTCTCACCATTCTGCTGCCCTCCCTATCAGTCCACCATAAGTGGGCCTAGATCATCTGCCAAGGCTTTAAGTTGGTACCACTTCGTATCCTTAAAAGGAAGCACAAGATTTCTTATTTCCTGAAATGTTAAGAATTTTTCAATAAAAACCCTGCGACTCGTTGTTCTTTATTGTTCTCCACCTCCTTTTTATCCAAAGTAAGAAATTGTTTGACCAATGCTACCACCATTTCCATAGAGGGGACATCCTGGTCTAGCCACGGCTTCAGGAGGCACCTCTTTGCAACCAAGAAGAAGATGTGGGTCAATATTGAAAGCTTAGAGTCAATCGGGTTGATATGGAATATCATTAAGTAGAAGGAGAGATCAATCTCCAAATCCAGGCTACTGTGTAATAAATTAACTAATTGCTCCCAGAAATCTTGGGATTTTGGGCATGCCCATATGCCGTGATATAAGTCCGCCCCCGGGAGCAAACACGTAGGGCAAGCCACCAGTCTATCTGGCGCCTTTGGATGAGTAGGGATATCAAACGCATATATTGCGTAATTTATTGAGTAATTTTAATTGAGATTCTCTCCAATTTTCACAAGGGACAATTTTCCTTATGAGCTGCCAGCCATCTAGGATTTGTACAGGCAAGTCAGGATCTCCCAATTGTCGCATACTGTAGGTTGGTTCTTATCTCCAAGACAATCCCTGAGGGTCATATATAAAAATGACAAGAAGTTCTTGCGTGGGGGTGAACCTATAAAGACATCAAATCTATTAGTTTGGAACTCTTGAGCTAAGTAACAACCTCCTGTGGATCCCAACTTAGAATTGACTTCCTGGCAAGATAAAAAACGTTTTTCCGGAGGATGAAACAAATGCTTAGCTGACGAGATTCCCACACCATGCCATCTTCTAAATTCTGGGTTGTTTCTTCCCTGCGAAAATTCCGGATGACCCCATAGATGCAGATGTTTAGAGCATAGAAAGGAAAGACCCATTAGTTTTCTAACCGCTTTCCATGCAGCCACAGTATCTTTTATGACTAAAGATTTCCTGAAGGATAGTGGGATAGTCGAGTACTTGGTGTGTAGTAAGCTATTTAGGCTCCAAGGCTTCGCCAGACTGGATTCCAGAGACAGATTAGAGAAGAAATTTGACTGTTGAATCCAATCTATACTGTGTCATATAAGCATGCAAGATTATAATCCTGATATCTGGGAACCCTAGTCCCCTTGTCCTTAGGAGCATTAGAATCTTTACGCTATCCGTGCGTTTTTGGCCAAATAAAAGAGAAAAGTTATTTAATTCCGGACATGCCATGCTTTAGTAATAAGGATAGTTTGCATAATGTACAGAACTTTTGGAGGCAATCATTTTTAAATTTATCCGCCTGTCAGGATAGGGGCAAATTGTTCCATTTCTTCAGCTCCGATTCAATTTTACAAATATTGGGGTGGTTTTAATTAACATATAAATAGATTCTGCGTATTTACAATATCTATTCACTAAATATTTTATAACTGTCTGGCAATTTAACTGGGAAATGTAACACTCGCCAACTGAGCCAAAGCACTCTGGGGAGCCAGGATTCACATTTCGAAGCATAAACCAAAGGCCAGAGGATCCACAAAATGTTGATAAATCAAAATTGGCCTATTTCTTAGCCGGATTGAACATGATACAATCTGGATGTCATCCAGCAACAAGCTGTCTTTATGTGCTGATCCCTATCTTGATGCACGAATGCTTTCATCCTAATTCAAAACATTAACCAAAGGTTCTATGAGAGGATTTAATAACAGTGGTGAGGGGTGGCACCCTGCAGCGTGCCCTTTGGGGACAAATGAGGAGGACAAAAACCGTGGTGCAAGATGTACTAGACACTAGGTGAGCTGACAAGATCAACAGGAAGCCATTTAATGTTCGAACATGCCATTAAGCAAGTACCTGACAGCCAATCCCAAGATGAGGTCAAAGCTTTTCGCGATCGATGGTCATATTGCCGGAAAGGATGCAAATGCGGATACCATTTTTACGAGTCTGAATACGAAAGCACCCTGCAAATGTATGTAACAGCACCGACTGCTGTAAAATCCCACCTGTGCTGATGAAATAAGTTTAGGTAGCAGGGCAGCTAATCTGTCCTCCATGATTTTAGAAATGAGCTTCAAATCCACATTTATTAAAGATATCGGTCTGTACGAAGACGCTAGGAAAGATCTTATCAGCTTTGGTAGTAGCTTATATATGCAGATCATAGCTGGGGTGTCCCCCTTCCAATACCCATGTACAAGGCTAAAAGGTCCGTGATTTGGTTGTGTCAGTATCTATATAGAACTCGACGGTATATCAATGGGGCACAGGGCTTATTAATTTTTAAAGATTTAATCGCCGATTGAGCCCTCTAGACAAGGCGAGTAAACAAAATCTTGTCCAATCCGAAGCATTGGTAACGATCGCATGCAAACAGGCCCGAGTCTAGTTGCAGTCTTTTGATATGATCTCTGATAGATAGGCCCTAAAAAGGTTGTTATGTCTTCGGGTGCAAGTGACTGCTGCGCATCCTCAAGGGGCCTGATGATGGCCTCTCTGGCCTTTGCGAGTTTGCCAATAATTTCCACATTATCCCAAATCGAATATTGGCCTCTAACCGAAGTTTCACAACTCTTTTTCTCAACCAACTTCGTAATTTTCCTTAGCTGTGCGCCAGCTAGTTTAGTTTGGATGACATTTCCCTGAATGCTGTGTATGCGGCCCTCAAACTGAGCGAAGTGCTCTAGCTTTGCCTATCTCTTTTTGATTTTGGCACGTATGAGTAAGACGTCCCTCAAACTGCCTTAGCTATTCCCGATAGAAGTGTGGGGTGGTCGAATGCCTCTGCATGCAGATGTTCTAACTCGAGCCCCCAGCCCTGCATCAAAAACAAAATCCCCCTATGCCAGATAGGTTGGGAATCTCCAGATGACCTCATTCCCTCTTGGGAAAACATTTCTTAATGTTAGTATCACTGGGGCATGATCGGAGATTACAATGTCCCCAATCTTGGATTCTTGAATCCGGGCTCTCATAGATGCAGAGACAAGACCATAGTCGATGCGGGACCACGAATCGTGGACGGGGGAATAAAATGTATACTCCCTGCCCTCCGGGTGCAGCGATCGCCAAGCATCAACCAGGCCCGTCTCCTTCAAAAACCGTTCCATTGTTGGACTATGTCTTATCCGACCTGCCCCCCCCTCTCTCCCCGGACTGGCTTTACTGTGAACCTCGGTGGCATTTAAGACAACATTCAAGTCTCCCCCCAGTACCTTTAAGTCAACCGTGTCTGTCATCATCCTGCCTGACAGGTCACTAAAAAATTGGTATTGTTTGTCGTTGGGGCCATAAATATTATACACCTCGATTGTCTCTGAATAATTAGCTAGGATGACACTATGCTGTAAGAAATATACTTGAAAGCATGCTGCTAAAAAGGTATATTTCCAGATTCACTGTTTTTTACATACATTACTCTGTTTTATGGAGTTGGATTTTCAACTTTTAAATAAAACTTTTAATAAATTTGTGCAAGTTTTAAGAATTAAGGGCGGCATGTATAAACAGGGATGCGCCAGATATCTGGTGTCTTTTCAGCCCGATATCAGGCGCTACATGTTTAAAAGTCCCGCATGCCATTATCAGGAGCATTACATAGCACCCCCGGCCGGTGTCATCGGGTGTGTGGGAGGCGGGGTGCACTAGAACCATAGCGAAGCTATCGATTTATAGCTTCGCTACGGCATTTCTAAGCGCATTACTGCTAGAACAGGTATACCACCTTTAAAATGGTATACTTGAGCCAGAAGTGTCATACTAGCGTTAGAATATGCCTGATTTATGTCCCGCTGTGGAGCGGGTTCATAAATCAGGCACTTTCTAGCCTATTATTATGCGCATGAAATTTGGCGTGTAAATGGCAAATTTCATACATGCCACCCTAAGTATTGGTCTGTTACTAATTGGGAACAAATGAGTAAAACAATGCCTAAAGGAGAATATACCATTTAATAACTGCAGAATTTTCTTTGTTAATTTTTTCACCAAGAGTAAAGTTATCACTTTTAGAACTGTTTTGGAATTCTAAGGAATGTAATTAGATTTTTCTGGTCTTTTTGCTTATGATTTGTAAATGATATGCTTACATCAAGTACTCTATATGTAAGCAGAACTGTGTGAAAATAAACTGTAGGCATATGGTTCAGTATGACACTTGTGTATATTACCATTTTGCAGAACTAGATCATAACATGTTTAATTTTATTTTCTTTTCTTTGTACAAAGATTTATATTGGTCCCAGTCCCCAAAAGGGCTCGCAATCTAATTTCACCATATTATACACACATACTAGAGCCAACTAAAGACTGGGTTCGCATGTTGCATTACTGCATGCATTTCTCAACTGAATTAAAAACACTTGTAGGAAATATGTATTTAACAAAAACATCAAAAACACATGTAGGAAACAAGCTTTTAAAGAAAAAACCTCAGCAAAAATGCCTGCTTTTTTTAAAAGAAAGCAAGTTGTTTCTAATTTGGGACACAGCTGAAATATAAGTTAATTAAAAAAAAACGCATGTACTTTTTTAACTGCTTGACTATTCAGACTATAAGACATAACCCCATTTTCCTCCCAAAGTAGGAGGAAAAAAAGTACGTCTTAAAATCCAAAAATAGAGTACTTTTCTTTGTTGATTTTTCTTTGGTCAGGAGATAAATAAGGTTTTATCTCCTCTTAGAGCACACCAGTTTCTCTGCTTGCAACCATCTCTCACCACCTTTCCCTGTTTTCTCTAATCTCTCATTGCTCTAACTACCGTCACTCACTTCAACCATGGCGAGTATGCTCTTGAACAATTTTATCTCTAGTGACAGACTTTGAAAGCCTCTTGTTTAGCTACGTAAACACTCTTTAAAACTCTGCAGTCTGAGTACTACACTTTATAAATCTTTTGCACCTATGTCAGTGTAACAGGAATTGCAGAGATGATTTGTCAATCACTGCTATAGACCTGCCCACAGCTTGAAAAGCATGTGTGATTCTAAAGCTCACTTTGGCTCTGTGAAACTGCATGGTGAGAAAACCCCTTTAACTCTAATTTGGAACAGAGGTGACATGTGGGTTACTTGAAAAAAAGCTTGCTTTTTTTAAAAAAAAAAAACACATTTGTTTTTAAATCATAGGCATTTTTGATGTAGTTGAAAAAAGCAACATGTGAATGCAGCCTTATCGCGCTTGAACAGGAACTAATAATGACATGACGGCCATATGGTGCTTTTCCGCTGAACAAATGAGTAGAAAGATGAGTATGTAATTTTTTCCTATTGGGCAGCATCGCATAAGCATATTGATGTAGTTGGGACTGTCATGAAGTGCAGCATCAAGTGTACATATGAAACACGATCACGTACACATGATTCACAGTTATGTGACGTGCGACCATATAATTGTCTGACATGTGGCGTGTGCGTGGTATCTAGTATGACATGTGTGCATGACAAGTTGTCACATGCGCGTGATGCACAGTCACGTAACAGGCTCAGGCATGCACACTACTATTTCCTTTACCTGGGCATCAGGCACTGACATGAAGCACCGTGTAGTTGAGGACGCTTGAGTGTAACATCCTGGTCACACTCATTCATACGCCCTTGACCTTTTGAATTTAATAAGGGCACGTTTATAACACTCGGATGTCTCATTGGTCTAGTGTTTAATTAGAATCTTTGAATTGTTATATTAGGGTATGGAGAAATGAGGAGTGATCATAAAATAGTGAGTAGTTTCACCATTTTAGTGGACCTGGCATTTGACTTTCTATTGTCATCTTTGCATTTAGTCCCCTGATGAGTCTTTCATTTATCTAAAAGTAAAAACGTGTTGGGACTCATACTCAGGGTGTAACAAGGTTAGCTCCTACTGGTGGGGCTGCACTTTTGGGGGCAGTCGCCCTGCTTTGTGAAAGGAAATAGTAGGGATATTTTTTACCCTTCCTCTACCTTGTATATTATCTTTTAGGGAATTGACTTTCAACTTTGGACCGCAGGGATATGAATGTTGGGTTCCATATACAGTATGTATGTTTGAATGTGTTTTGCAAATCAATGTGATGTTACAGATTATCTAATTTTATAGGGGTTTTATCTTTTAGTGAATATCAATATAATTAGAAATTTTAACGAGGATTATTATTAACTGGTAGGGTGTTTTTTAACCCTAGTGAGTTTGCAGTCGTTCTTTTTTGTGAAACATTATGCATGAGAGGCCTAAAATGAAAAAAATTAAAAGCAGTCAGACATGCTCTTTAAGGTCAGAACTGTGATTCTGACAATTTTAAATCCTGATTTTCAACCTTTTCTTTTTATTGTGTGAATTAGGCCAATATATTCCTGCATCATCCAGTAGCTCTTGAAAGGGAACCTGTTACATTGAAAATGCTATCTGACCTGCTGGTAGCAAGTTATCAAGCAATAAGAGCCCAGCAGTAGGTGGTGTTATCAGTAACAGCCTTATATGAGTGTGCATACAGAGATGGCTGTCAATCACTAGTAATACCACCTACTGGACTCCTTAATTCAGAAGAAGCAGAGATTTAATTGAATAAAATGCAAGTTCTACTGAATCTTTTTCCAGAGAACAATATGTCAATCTGCTCAGGTATTTCTACTCTATTACATGCTGCCAGCAAATCAGAAAGCATTTTCAATATTTTCAGTTCTTTTACCCTAACTCAGCCTATATTTTCCATTCTGCCTTTAGATATGAAGAGACATAGACTGTTCTGCTCAGAGTCTTAAGGGCAGAAAGTAATAGATCAGTGACACAGAAATCCTTTTTTTTTATTACGAGATGTAGCTTCAGCCTGCCTCCTTTGCCTCCTCCTTGTGATTGCTAGGTTTCCTCCTGTCAGCTGTTACAAAAAGGAGGTGTTTAAATAATGCATTGTATTTACCCCAAAAGATTACATTTTTATGTAACCTTTTGGCACAAATCAGAAAGCATGTTTACCCCAAAATGATACCAACAACAATTACAGAGCACCCCGCAAAAAAACAAGCCCTCACAAAGCAACATCAAAAGAAAAAAATATATGGCTACCAGGCATATCAGAATATGGTGATAATTTATTCTTTTCATAAAAAGTGATTTTATTTTGTGGTCATAGAAAAACAAACAAAAAAAAACTATATAAATTTGGTATGCCCAATATGCGAACGTGGTAAAAAAATAATAATAAAGAGAATCCCAAAAGTGTTTTTTGTTCCTCCTGCTGCTCCAAAGAAATTAAATAAAAAATGATCAAAATATTTGATGTACCCCAAAACTGAAGCAAAAAATAAAAGTTGTATCTGTAAGAATATAGAAACATTGTGACATAAAAAAATGATTTTTGAAAGTGTTTTTAATCGCCATTATTGTACTGACCTGCAGAAAAAACAACTGAAGAGAACCCTGAAAGTGTTAATGCACTGCCAAATCAATAAAAAAATAGAACCAATGCCACAAAAAACCCCACAAATGGTTACATGAAGAGAAAGACAGAAAAAAATCTTTGGTTCTTGTAAAGTGTCGATAAAAGAAAGAGAAAAAAATGATTCCATCATCAGGGCAAAATAAGCTGCATCTTTAGTGCAAAACTAAGTAACAGTAAGTTATTAATTATTCCACATTTTCAAATAAAATACCAAGTCAAAATGTATTTTAAATAAAGATCATATTAAAAATATCATACCTAAAATGAATAAACATTAATAAAAGATATTCAATATATGAAAATATATTAGGCAGGAATACTTGACAATCGTTTTAACATTCTGGTACTAGATCTTTTTGAAATCTGTAGTGAAATTTAAAACCTAGATTCTGACTAAACTCAGGTCTCAAACAATTATAAAATTTAAGTCTGTGCATTGCAGAGCTCATACATCTTAATGAGTAAGCCTTTAAGTAATAAAAAATATTACTTAAAGGCTTACGTAGAACCACAATACAGCTGTGTGAATGAAGTGTTAGTATATTTATCTATATGTTTTAGAACTGTTGAAACTGGTAGAAGTTAATATAATTAGGGGCATTGTCCTTTTTACAGCAACACTGTAGCCATAGTCTTCTAGACCTCTATTTACCATGCTGTGTGGTTTACCTACCTATAATCATTTCCAGTTCATAAAAACTCTTGAAGATTCTGGCAAAATGTATACATTGTGCTATGCCTAATACGGTGTCTGGAGATTGGAGGAAGACACAGGTCCTATACTGGCTATAACCCAGTTTTTCCTTAATGTTGCTTTAAGGCTTTCAAGGCACACAACTCAATTACTAATATTACTCTATATTTGGTAGCATTTCTCTCTGTGCAGAATGCTGTAAAACAGTTTAACATAGAAGTAGGATTTCCAAGCTGTTTAGAAGGGCTTTCAGGATTTCTACAACAATAATCCCTACTTTTCATTTATAAGGCTCAATTCACATCACGTACAGTATGTGTTTCTATGGTCTGTTTTTATACTGGAAAACTTTTTAAACATCTGCTTGTACTATGAGTAGACTTTAAAGAGCAAACATATGATAAAAGGGTCTATTTGTGACATAATGTGCCACATGTATGAAACAGCTTTGGTCTAAAACTCACTTTTTCCCCCATAGAAACCTATGGGGAAAAAAAATGAGTTTTAGACCAAAACCCGTTTCATACATGTGGCCCATTATTGGTTAGTATATATTGAGAGACTACAGTCTACCTGTATTTTCAATAGAAGTGTATACAAAAAAAATTCTCTGTGGTATATTTTTGTGGTATCTTATGACAGATGCAAGAGGCAATATATGTTTCAAACTGTCACAACAAATAACAGTGTAAATTTAGTCTAAATAGACTATACATATAAGATGGTTGTTAGCTGAGCCTATGTTCGCCTAAAACAAACAACATCTCGGCCAAGCATGTACAGTTGAAACCAAAAGTTTACATACACTATATAAAAAGATACATATGCAAGTTTTTCTCACTATCTGACATGAAATCAGAATAAACTTTACCTGTTTTAGATAAATTAGGATTACCAAAATTATTTATATTTGCCAAATGCCACAATAATGAGAGAGAGAGAATTTTTTTAAGGCATTTTTATTATTTTCTGCAAAGTCAAAAGTTTGCTTACATTTCATTAGTATTTGGTAGCATTACCCTTAAACTGTATAACTTGGGTAAAACGTTTTGGATATTCTTCCACAAGCTTCTCACAATAGTTGGTAGGAATTTTGGCCCATTCCTCTTGACAGAACTGGTGTAACTGAGCCATGTTTGTAGGTCACCTTGCTCACACCTGCCTTTCAGCTTTGCCCATCAATTTTCAGTAGGATTGAAATCAGGGCTTTGTGATAGCCACTCCAAAACATTAACTTGGTTATCCTTAAGCCATTTTGTAACCAGTTTGGCAGTATGCTTCGGGTCACTGTCCATTTGGAAAACCCATTTCCGTCCAAGCTTTAATTTCTCGGCTGATGTCTTGAGATGTTGCTTCAGTATTGCCACATAATCTTCTTTCCTCATGATGCCATCTATTTTGTGAAGTTCAGCAGTCCCTCGTGCAGCAAAACAACTCCACAACAGACGTCCATGCTTCTCGATTTTTCCTTCAAACTTAGCGATGGTCATTATAGCCAAACAGTTCAACTTCAGTTTTGTCAGACCACAGGACATGTCTCCAGAAATGTAGGTCGTTGTTCCTGTGTGCAGTTGCACACACTAATCTTGATGTTATATGTTTCTTAGGGAGAAATGTCTTCTTCCTGGCAGAGTGGCCTTTCAACCTATGTTGATACTCTGGATAATGACACAATTAGAGATGGGCGAATTTCTCAAAAATTCGATTCGGTCACTTCGCCGAATTTTCTGACAAAAATAAATTCGGTCCGAATTACTTTGGCACGAATCCGTTAAAAAGCAGCTATTTCCAGGCTGCACAGAGCCTGCAGGGTGCTGTAGAACGTTGTGCCATGTTTAAAATTTATGCAGAGGGAGTTTGGTTTGGTCTTCATACAATGTTGTTTTTTTAGTATGACACGCAGATGACTGCCGCCGCTCTTAGAATCGCTTCACTATAAAATTCCCTGGGCACTTAAAAGGGCAAAACTGACCAAAAAACTCAAGCGCGAATGTGTGGAGGTGACGGCGGCAGCCACAGCAGCATGAGGTCAGGCAGTGGCACAATGACATTCTGGAGGTGGCAAAACACGAGCAAGCCACAGAGTGGCACAATGACTGAGAGCGGAGGTCACGGCGGCAGCAGTATGAGGTCAGGCAGTGGCACAATGACATTGTGGAGGTGGCAAACAGTATTAGGCCACAGAGTGGCACAATGATAAAGTGTGGAGGTCACAAAGCAGCGACATGAGATCAGGCAGTGCACAATGACATTCTGGAGGGGGCCCAAAACAGTTTTTAGGCCACAGAGTGGCACAATCACACAGTGTGGAGGTAACGGCGGCAGCAGTATGAGGTCAGGCAGTGGCAACAATGACATTCTGGAGGCGGCAAAGCAGATTAGGCCACAGATGGCACAATCACACAGTGTGGAGGTCACGACAGCAGCAGTATGAGATCAGGCAGTGGCACAATGACATTCTGGAGGCGGCAAAACAGAAATTAGGTACAGAGGGGGCACAATCACACAGTGTGGAGGTCACGGCAGCAGCAGTATGAGGTCAGGCAGTGGCACAATGACATTCTGGAGGCGGCAAAGCAGAATTAGGCCACAGAGTGGCACAATCACACAGTGTGGAGGTCACGACAGCAGCAGCATGAGATCAGGCAGTGGAAACAATGACATTCTGGAGGTGGCAAAACAGGAGGAAGCCACAGAATGGCACAATGACTGAGAGCGGAGGTCACGGCTGCAGCAGCATGAGGGTCAGCAGTGGCACAATGACACAGTGTGGAGGACATGGCAGGAGTCACAGCAGCAGCAATGAGGTCAGAGAGGGGCACAATGACAATCGGAGGTAGCAAAACAGGAGGAAGCCACAGAGGGGCAACAATGACTGAGAGCGGAGGTCACGGGGCAGCAGCATGAGTCAGGCATGGGCACAATGACACAGTGTGGAGGACATGGCAGCACCACAGCAGCAGCATGAGGTCAGACAGGGGCACAATAACAGTGTGGATGTCACGGCCCCAACAGCAACGCAGCAGCATGAGGTCATAGAGTGGCACAATGACAGAGTGTTGAGGTGGGTGGCAATAACCAGTCCCTGGTAAAGATGGTGGTAGGCAGATGGAGAAACTGGCAGCAGATGTGTGGCATCGGGGCGGGTGGTGGCATCAGAATAGTGGCTGAGGCAGGTAGTTTGAACCCAGACTGACGCCTAAGGCTTTGGGTGTGGGGAAATCCTGCCGATCCACGCCTGATTCATCTTGACAAAGGTCAGTCGTTCCACATTTCCCGTGGACAAGCGGGTTCCCCTTGGGGGTAACGTGGCCCCGCCGCACTGAACACCCGCTCTGATGCCACACTACTGGCCGGGCAGGACAGCTTCTCCACTGCAAATTTCGGCAAGTTGCGGCCACCACATCCATTTTTGGCTGCCCATTATTTCCAGCGGACTTCTAACTGAGGTGGCAGAGTGCTGTCCAAGTAGGCCACAACCTGTTTGGTTCAGGGACTGCTCCAGGTCCTGCTGCTGCTGCTGCTGGCGACTGCCCTCCTCACTAGGCGGGTTAAAGAAAGCTGCTCATCATTGACTCCAGACTTAGGTTACTACTGATGGAGCTGGTACTGCTCCTACCCCCCCACCTTCCCCCACAGCCGCAGCAGTAGTACGTGAGCGCTGGGGAAAACCCCCCGTCAGACCTGTAGAGGGGGGACGATGCCGCACATAGGCAGCAGCCAAACTGATTACGGAGATTTCCCTATAGTAATTGAGTTTGTTTTCCTTTTCAATAGCTGGAAAAAAGGCTCCCATTTGGACCGGTAGCGAGGGTCCAATAGGGTAGAGAGCCAGAAGTCATCCCTCTGCAGGATGCTGACTATTCGGCTGCCCTTAGCCAGGAAAAATAAGCTTTGCTGCGGGCCATCTCACAAGTGACTCCGAGGGGCTCCATGCCCCCAAATTCCACTGTATACTGCCACGGTGCTTGGGGGTCATCTGCCTCGTCTTCCTCATCTCCATCCACCTCCCCCAGCTGCTCCTGCTCCTCCTCTCTTGTCACCTGGGTAGAAAATCCACTCATTTCACCAAAACAATGCTTCTGCTCCAATGTCCTCCTCCTCCTCCTCCTCCATTTCAGTCCCCACCGGACTCATGGGGCCCACGAGATGTAGTCGCCACATCTCCAGTCCCTGCCCAGACAGATTTTTCAGCATCTGTTCCAGGACATGAAGCAGTGGAATGACGTTATTCATCCGTAGTCCTGGCGACTGACAAATAACGTGGCCCTCCTCGAATGGCCTCAACAAACGGCAGGTGTCACGCATAAGTTTGCCACTGGTTTGACATCAAAGTTACACAGGGGAGTGCTTCTGTCTGCCGGGATCATCAAAAAATCGTTAATGGCCTTTCTCTGTTCATACAGTCGGTCCAACATGTGCAGGCTGGAATTCCAGCGGGTGGAAACATCGCATATCAGAGTGTGTTGGGGGAGGCCTTTCTGCCGCTGTAACTCGAGGAGGGTGTTCCTGGCTTTGTAGGAATGGATAAAGTGCATGCACAGTTTCCTAGCCATTTTCAGAATTTTCTGAAGATAGGTGGAAGACTTCGGAACCTTTTCACAACCAGATTGAACAGGTGCACCATGCAGGGCGCATGGACCATCCCTCCTCGGTGCAGCACGGACACCATGTTCCTCCCATTGTCCGTCCCAAAGGGTTTCCCGATTTGCAGTTGGCGCGGAGAAAGCCACACATCGATACTTGCTGCATGACGCAGAGCAGTTTTCCCCCTGTGTGAAATTCGTTCGCCGAGGCAAGCCAGGTGTAGAACTGCGTGACACCCCTGTGCCCTACAAAATGTGGTATGATGGAGCAGTACTTGTGGAGGCTGAGATGGTGGTGATGGTGGAGGACAGATGCGGGCAAATTGGCGCAGGTTTCAGCAGTTTGACAACGTGGAGGAGAAAGCGGCGTCTCCTGTCCAAGTTGTTGGTGTGCCTGGGCAGGAAGCACATCACCCAGTGGGCCGTTTAAAAGGGCATGTACTGGCCCTGGACCGTAGTTACAAACTCCAACGTCCGCGCTGCCGTGCACCTTGGAACAAACCAATAAGCTCAAGGACTGACCCACCTTCTGTTTTTACAAAATTTATGAAGTGCTGGTACTGCCATTTTGGAAAAGAAATTACGGCTTGGAACTCTCCATCTCGGCTCGGCACAACCATTAGTTCTCTAATGGTGCTGAGTCCACCATTTGGAAAGGGAGGGACTTCAATACCAACAACTTGGACAGGAGCACGGTCAGCTGCTGCACCTTAGGATGGTTGGACGCATACTGTTGTCTCTTTGCAAACGCTCGCTGAATGAGCTGGCGCCATGAGTAGCGAGGAGCAGGAGCATCTGGACCGCAGATGATGTCAAAGAGAAACAGCTCCCTTCTGCAGAGGTGGTGGAGCCTTGACTGGGTGCAATGGCATGCGAGCCACTTTGGGGGCTGCTGGGGCTGTTGCTGCGGCGGCGGGCAGGATTTGGGCCACCACATTTTGAGCCACGTTTTCTCCCCGGCCACCGGATGGTGACGCTGCATGTGTGGACACAGGGCCGTGGTGCCAACGTTAGCTCCGGCCACGCTTCACTTTCTGCCCACAGATTCTACATATACCCATATTCGGCTCCTCCGGTGTCTTAGCAAGTACTGCCACCCCGCCCAGTATCGGATTTTACCGCCAACGCTCCCCACTGAGTGACTACTGCCACCGCTGCCCCCACTGAACCCCTGTGCCGCTACTTTCTTGGACCTGCGAAGCGAATTTTTTACCCGTTGGGCCGCTTGGCTCCCGACCTCACACTGCTGCTATCCTGCTGACTCACGGCTACACGACCCACTTGCTGGCTGCGCTGCTGCCTGACGCGCAAGATGACGCCCTCTTCTCCTGACGATGATGAAGCCCTTGCCTCACCCGGCTCCCAAGTGCAGTCGGCTAACATTACATCTATTTGTGTTTCATCGTCATGCTGTCCTCATTCACCGTCTTTGGGATGCCGAGGCTGACCTCTCACAACATGACCTCCCATGCCACTCTCCACATCTATACTTTGCCGCCTTTCTGCAAAAAGCAGGGATATTGGCCCCATTTCTCGCGCCAAGTAGCTTCTGACTGCCCTCCTCAAATTGTTCATCCCCGCTATAT
The DNA here is from genome assembly GCA_025379985.1 of Phyllomedusa bahiana. NCBI lineage: Eukaryota > Metazoa > Chordata > Amphibia > Anura > Hylidae > Phyllomedusa > Phyllomedusa bahiana. The sequence continues at coordinate 62,386 of JAODAL010012240.1, forward strand.
AGCGGGCGCTGAGCCCAACCACATAGTAGATCTCTGGCTGAGGGAACTGGATGGGGCAGGCGGGCTGACCCGCTCCCGGGGCCCTTTCCGACTAAGGGTTGTGTCTGAGGTTCCCACCCACTCTTGGCTGGGTTGTCCCGAAAGTCATCTGGGAGGAAGAGGATGACCTAGTCAACCAATCAAGAACCCTTGGGTTGCTTTAACAACACACGGCCGCAGATGACAGCGGCAGTTTGTTGGCCTCACCGAGTGACCCCTGCTGCGACGTCCCTTTCTGTGCTGTGACCTGGCCTGTTCCAGGAATGTTTGTGCCACTGCCACTCGCAGGTGCAGAGCCTGCCACCCTCTCTGTCTGAAAATACCGTTTGTTCTAAAATGTACAGACACTGTTGATGATGATATCTGTATATGATAATATACACCCTGTTTTTGACTCCAAATAACCCCAGTAACAAGCTTGGGTAACCCTTGGAAAATAAATTGCGCTCCACAAATGGCCAGGAAAAATTTACTTGTATGTGCCGTTTAAAACCACTGTGTGTTTTACTAAATGTAAAAGCACAAACAGGCTTAATTAACCTTCGGACATGAATTAGGCTACAGGAAAAATTTATATATTTTGGGGTGGAAAAAGACGGTTTATTTTTGTCAGCAACACCAGCAAAACAATGCTTTAAATTTAACCCTGGATGTAAATAGCGCCAAAGAATTGAGCTCCACAAAATAGTAGCTCTGTAGCGTGTTACAATTGCGTGTTTTTTTATGCCACACTACAAGAGATCCAGTTGTAATTTAACCTTTGCTTGTGAATTAGGCTACAGGAAAAATTTATATATTTTGGCGTTGAAAAAAAACGGTTTATTTTTGTCAGCAAAACCCGCAAAACAACGCTTAATTAACCCCCGGATGTAAAATTGCGCCAAGAATTGAGCCGCACAAAATAGTAGCTTTGTAGCGTGTTACAATTGCGTGTTTTCTACGCCACACAACAAGAGATACAGTTGTAATTAACCTTCGCTTGTGAAATTTGGCTACAGGAAAAATTTATATTTTTGGCGTAGAAAAGACGGTTTCTTGGGTTCAGCACACCCGCAAAACAATGCTTAATTAACCCCTGGATGTAAATTGCGCAATAGAATTGAGCCGCACAAAAAAAGTAGCTTTGTACGTTTACAATTGCGTGTTTTCTACGCCACACAACAAGAGATACAGTTGTAATTAACCTTTGCTTGTGAATTAGGCTACAGGAAAAATTTATTTTATTTTGGCGTTGAAAAAGACGGTATTTTTTTGTCAGCTTACCAGCAAAACAACGCTTAATTAACCCTGGATGTAAATTGCGCCAAACAATTGAGCCGCACAAAATTGTAGCTTGGTAGCGTGTTACAATTGTTTTGTTTTCTACGCCACACAAAAAGAGATTTCAGTTGTAATTAACCGTTGCTTTTGAATTAGGCTACAGAAAAATTTATATATTTTGGCGTTGAAAAAGACGGTTTATTTTTGTCAGCACACCAGCAAAAAAAACGCTTAATTAACCCCCGGGTGTAAATTGCGCCAAAGAATTGGCCGCAAAAAAATAGTAGCTTTGTAGCGTGTTACAATTGCGTGTTTTCTACGCCCCACAACAGGAGATACAGTTGTAAAATTTAAACCCTTTTCTTGTGAATTAGGCTACAGGAAAAATTTATATATTTTGGCGTTGAAAAAGACGGTTTATTTTTGTCAGCACACAGCAAAACAACGCTTAATTAACCCCTGGATGTAAATTGCGCCAAAGAATTGAGCCGCACAAAATAGTAGCTTTGTAGCGTGCTACAATTGCGTGTTTTCTACGCCACACAACAAGAGATACAGTTGTAATTAACCTTTGCTTGTGAATTAGGCTACAGGAAAAATTTATATATTTTGGCGTTGAAAAAGACGGTTTCTTGGGGTCAGCACACCAGCAAAACAACGCTTAATTAACCCCTGGATGTAAATTGTGCAATAGAATTGAGCAGCCAAAAATGAAGTGGTATTTGTATTGTAAAAACGCTGTTTCTTTAAATGAATACAACAGAAACTGGCTTAGATCCCACTTGGATATTGAATGTATATGCAGCTGCAGTGGACGCACACTGGATTTCAGATCCAATACCCCAAAAAATTAGAAATAGAACATTAAGAGAACAGTCTCTGAGACAAGCTGAGACACCCCACAGAAATCGCTATATAAAAATCAATTCTTCAGTAAGAGCTATCAGCCGCAGCAGCACCTTCCCTAAAGAGCACAGTGAGAGGAGTGCGAGCTCCCGGCGTCGCGCCCGGACTTATATAGTGCGGTGACGTCACTGAATCCCGCCGGTCTATGATTGGCTTCATCACTGCACATGTCATGCAGGCTATGCCCTTCTTCCTCCCAGAGTGCTTTGCCCCATGTAGCGCCATGTGCTCGCAGCCATTTTATCAATCAAAAGCACATTTCGTTCACCCGAAGTACCCCAAAGTTCGACTTCGTTCCGAACCGAAGTTTTCCTGAAATTCTAAACGAATTCCACTTCGTTAGAATCAATTCGCCCATCTCTAGACACAATCTTACAAGCTTCCGCCAGCATCTTCTCAAGGTCTTTTGCTGTTGTTCTTGGGTTGATATGCACATGTTGGACCAAAGGACGTTCATCTCTGAGACAGAATCTGTCTCCTTCCTGAGCGGTATGATGGCTGGACATTACCATCGTGTTTGTATTTGCATATAGTTGTTTGTACAGATGGCAGAGGCACATTCAGGTATCTGGAAATTGCAACCACGGATAATCCAAACTTGTGCAAGTCCACAATTCTCTTCCTGATATCTCGCTGATTTATTTAGACTTTCTCATGTTGTTACACACAGAAGCAGTGTGTTTCTGGTGAGCTCTAAAATACATCCACAGGTGTGTCTCTAATTAACTCAGATGTTGCCAATAAACCTTTTAGAAGCTTCCAAAGTCCTGACATATTAATCCTAGTGTATATAAACTTTTGATTTTGCAGAAAGTAATAAAAATGCCTTAAAAATTCTCTCACTTTCATTATTCTGGTATTTGCTAAAAATAAATTATTTTGGTAATCCTAATTGACCTTAAATGGGTAAGGTTTATTCTGATTTCATGCATAGGTGTCTTTTTATATAAGGTATATAAACTTCTGGTTTCAACTGTGTGTGCTCTGCATAGGGAGTGGAGAAAGCTGGTGCCAGACTTCTTTAATGGTGGCGTACCTCTCAGAAAAACGAAAGAATTGGGCAATTAATATCTGCCATACAAATAAGATTGTTAGACAGTTATGCCAAATCTATTATTATTATTATCACTATTTATTTTAGAGCACCATTAATTCCAGGGCCTTGTACGTGCAAAGGCTTTCAGATATGTAATATAAGACCAGTACAAATACAATATAAGCACTAAATAACAAACTGATACAGAAGAAGAGAGGGCCCTCCATGCGAGAGCTTACATCTACAATGGAGGAGGAAGGAGATAGAAGGTGAGGGATGGAAATGTTTGTATTATGGTGTAGTGGCAGTCGGGTTATTGTAGGTTCTAGATGCTCCTGAAGAGTTGGGTTTTTGGGTTGTTTTTGAAATTAGTAAAGGTGGCGGAGAGTCTGATGTGTGTGTTTGTTTCACATGATGGGGCAAGTATAGCAGTAAGCTTGGAGATATTTGTGTCAGGATCTGACAAGAGGAGATAAGAGAAGAAGGTCCTGCGAGGAGTGAAGATTGTGTGAGAAGAGATGTATGGGAGGGGGGGGCAGGTTATGAAAAGGTTTGTATGTCATAGTTAGTAACTTTTAACTTTGAATTTAATTTACTGGGCAATGAGTAGCCAGTGAGGGGATTGGCGAAGGGCAGAGATAGAGGTGTTGCATGAAAGACGTGGATCAGTTGAGCTGTGGAGTTGAGGATAGAATCAAAGGGAGCAAGAATACTAGATGGGAGAATACATAAGAGTGTTGCAGGGCATGAACAAGCATTTTTGTAGAATCAAAGTTGAGAAAGGTGGGGGTTCGGGAAATATTTTTCAGGTGGAGGCAGCAGGAGATGGTAAGGGCTTGCATGTGCAATTTAAAAGATGGGACAGAGTCCGGAGTTATCCAAAGTAAAGCAGCAGACTTTGTTTACTGGGGAGAGCAAATTACTAGATCCAGTCAAATTATGGCCAGCTCAAGAACAATTAAATTACTTCTTATCTTATTGTGATCTAATTGTTGTCCTATCAGGATGTAAATTTAGGTCGACATGTCCCATTAGGGCTGCAAAATTTCTTGGGTGTATTCTGTGCCAAAAAACTGTTGATGCCCTATGCTCTATATAAATAAACTGTAGTACAACAAAACTAGGCACATGAAATATGCTAGCAATGATATGCTATGTGCCTAAATTATGCTAAGTGCCTAGATTAGGTGCATTAATTGTACTATGCAAAGTATACCAGACGCCAGATTTTTGATAGGTTCATTCATTCAGGCGCACTATACACTCTTTAATGTGCCTTAAAACTACTTTGGCGGCGACTCTTTTCTGACATGTCGCCCTTAGTGTTTTAACACAAAACAAAGCATGATAACTACTTTGAAGAGCAGAAATATATAAAATATAAAATACCCACAACACTTGCTAGAAAAGAGAGAGTAACTGTATTGCATATAAATAAGTTTGATTCTACTAATTCCCATAAAAAGTAGTATATCTAATTAATTTTACAAACAACAAACAGATTAGTTATTCATTTTACAGTCTTTACCTCATTAAACAAACCAAGGGGGAAACCCCCTTATGTCTGACACAAAATGTTAAACATAGTGTCTGAAATAATTTAACTATGCAATTATATCTCTTACTTCTTTTATTAATAGGTGAATTTGTTCGAAAAGATCAATTACACATCTGAACACCAGCTGAAAGCGATTTTGGCATTGCATTTCAATAAATAGCTTATACACTTGTATAGAAAGGTATCGCTGAACAAAAGTGTTATGAGAATACTCATTGTAATAGAATTGGCTATGTTTAATTCCCATAATCTCATAGCAGGTTCAAGAAATTAACCATCCACATCTGTTCACTTCAGGCAGCAGGAAACCTTTTTTCTTTTTTTGCAACGTTTATTGCATTATGTTTTTGTCTCTCTGTGATGTTATTTTATTACCTCAGAGAGCTAGCAGCTTTACCTGTCTAAGGGCAAATATGCTCTATATTTACTCCTTTGCCTATGTCTTTCTTAACAGGGCATCCGTAATGTTTTCTATTAGGTATTAAAACACAAACTACCAACAAATTATTCAGAAGACTTTAAAATTAAGAAGCATTTGCTATGTAAAATGCTTATTTGGCAAAGCTAGTATGTGTCATGGCCAGTGTCACATATCAGATATCCCTGGATAATTAAACTAATTAAAACTTTTCAGGACAATTTTATTCCAGGTGAACCAAGCAGACTTAAATGTAAGGGTTCATTTACACTGGAGTGTTGCCTATGATGTATTCACCATCGGTGTACCACCTTCAAACAGAATTTTCAATGCATATTTTAAATGGATCATTGCTCTTTGTGGTATCTCTATGGTATTTTCACAGAATGCATTTGAAGGTCTAATATATCAAATGTATGGCATGCATGGCTTGTCAGTGACATGTCTGTAGTGAATGGCCCGCAGCAAAATTCTGAAAATTTCAACGTACACAGGTTGTTAAGCTAATCAGTACTTAAGTACTTAAAATTTGAAATATTCAGAAATTTTTTCCAGTACAACCTTGGAGGCCTCACTTTTGTATTTGAAAAATGTTCCTACCTTGACAGGATGAATAGCTGTTATCACTCAAGAACTGAGATAATTGATCTTCAACTTTTCTGATCTGTACCTATGCTAAACAACTTTGGAGTTAGACTTAAAGGAGTTTTGTCATTTGGCAAAGTCCCTTATGAGGCCAGCTCATAGCTCTCTACAAGCCGACTTCTCAGAACAGGAAGATGGTCATCCTTGCAAAGTTCACCCTGTTCTTCCCAGTGGCAATTCTTAATATAGCTGAGCGAGTGTGCTTGGCTATATTTGGAACTCCCATAGGCTTTAAAGAGTGTTGGCACAAGTGTGGCCATCTGCCCATGTAGTTTAACCGGCTTGTAACAAAATGAACTTTGGTGCAAGGCAATCTGACCACTTCAATACTTTGACTCTACCCAAGGGCCTAGACCTAGAGAAGGGCATTCATGATTTGCAGGTTTTTCACATAAACTGTAATTGTTGTTACCATATAGAAGCTGACAGGTTTACCCGGACCTGTTTTCTGGCATCAAAACATGACAGTCAGTCAAAATTTCAGCAGCCTTGCGAAAAAAATTCTGTTTCTACCTCTGTGTTTTAGCTGTCATAACTTTATTTATTTATTCAGTGATATGGCTGTATGAGGCCTACATTTTAAATTTTTATCATAGTTACACTTCAACTGTGAAAGATAGAATCTAAAAAAAAATCCAGAAAATCACATTGTATGATTCTTAATAAATTAATCTGCACTTTTTTTTTCATGAAATAAGTTTTTGATACAATAGAAAATCAGAACTGAATATTTGGTACAGAAACCTTTGTTTTCAATTACATAGGTCAGACATTTCCTGTAGTTCATTGCAGTAGGGATATTGGCCCGCTCTTCTATACAGATTTTCTCCAGATCTCATCCTTCTTATTTGTCTAAATACGGCGAGGGGAGTTCATACCAAAAAGTTCTATTTAGGTTTCCTCTGACCACATGACCTTCTCCCATGCCTCCTCTGGATGATCCAGATGTTCATTGGAGACCATCAAAGGGGGCCTGGACATGTGCTGATGTGAGTAGGGGAACCGTCAGTGCCTTGCTGGATTTTAATCCATGATGGTGTAATGTGTTACTAATGATAATCTTTGAGACTGTAGTCCCAGCTCTTTTCAGATCATTGACCATATCCTCCTGTGTAGTTCTGGGTTGATTCTTGACCTTTCTCAGAATCATCCTTACCCCATGAAGGCGAAATCTTGCATGAAGCCCCAGACTGAGGAAGATTGATAGTCATCTTTGTGTTTCTTCCATTTTCTAATAATTTTTGCAAACAGTTGTTGGCTTATCACCAAGCCCATTGCCTATTGTTCTATAGCCCATCCCAGCCTGGTGTCCTAATACAGCTCTTTGTTTTTGGCCATTGTGGAGAGGTTGGAGTTTGATTTATTTTGTGGACAGGTGTCATTTATACAGGTAACAAGTTCAAACAGGTGCAATTAATACAGATAATGAGTGCAGAGTAGAAGACATTTTAAAGAAAAACTAACAGGTCTGTGAGAGCCAGAGTTCCTGCTGGTTGGTAGGTGATAAAATACTTATTCAATGCAATACAATACATTTTTTTTAGATTCTGTCTCCCACAGTTGATGTGTACCTACAATAAAATTACAGAAATCTCCATTATTTGTAGGTGGGAAAATGACACACACATTTTTTGCATTTTTCAACTCCAATTTTTTTTAGAATATTCACATTTCACATAAAATAACCCATTCATTGAAATATGTACAGCTTTTTCTGCAATTTATGCACTATAAAAAAGTCTATAACTCACTTCTTAATTATTTTTATTGTTTTTGTTAACTTCATTAGATCACTGAAAAAACAGTGGCCAGTTGTTAAGGAGCAGGAGGAAAGACTGTCTTCTAGCTTCATTTCTTCTACCCCTCTTGTCCAATTTACTTGCAAATAGCTATCCAACTCTCAGGGATTGGAACTTCAGGACTCGCTGAGAAATCAGTTACTTACCTCTCTTTATGCTCAACAAAAAAAAATGTTGGTTGTTATGCAAGCCATTAGTCATCAAGTAGTATTGTCCTTTTTGTTGAGCATCAATATCTATAAAGGTACTTTCACACAGCGCAGTTTTGGTGCAGTTTTAACTGCGCTCCAATTAAACTGCCTTTATTACTAGCAAGCTTCTTCAGTTGTCTAAATTGTTTAGAAAGGTGTTTCAAGTTTGTAATCAATTACATTTTTGAAGTTTTGGGGATTACAAACACATTAATTGATTACTCACTTTCCAAACAGTTTAGATAAGGGAAAACAAGCTAGCTGGTAATAAAGGCAGCTTGATTGGAGTGCAGTTAAAACTGCACCAAAACTGTGTGAAAGCACCCTAATATGCATTACAGTGAATGAACCAGCGACATTTAGCTGTCACATTCTAGAAATTCACTTAGACCACTGTCATCTCCGTGTTTGTGGACTAGTTAAATAGATATATGACTGTAAAATTGATAAAATCTTTCTCTATAGTCCTGTTTAACTATATATTGACTTTTTATGGATATTATATATAACTTTTGAGTTTTATAGTTATAAACTTTGGGTCTAAGATGAGATATTTTGTGTCAAATGTAATAAAAATGAACACCATGTTACTAAAAGTAGAGACTTGTCAGCTGGAACTCCTCCCATTGTCAATAATTAAGGAAAAACTTGTATACCTCAGGGTCTATTCCAAAAGTTAAGCTTGTCTGAGTAACCTTATACATATCTAAAATAGATTACTATAGCTGGCAACCTATTTTGTGTTTTGAAAATGTCACAGAATTGGGAAATACTGTGAGTGACTTGAGAAAAGTACATAATAAGCTCTTGATTGAAAACTTTAGACATAGTTGATTAAAATTAAATTGACAGTACAGCCACTCCAATCAAAAATATAAAGTTGTTTTGTAAGACATAATTCTGATACTACTTTCACACAGAAACCTTATATTGACAATATGATTTGTCAACACTTTAGTTTTCTTGATATGATTGTACTAGCATATGACCACTGCAGTGTTTCACTGGCCTCAGAAGGGCTATATTCTGGTTTGGCAAGTCAATTCTTCAAGAAAGTACACAAAAAAAAAATATGATAATTCTGTATTCCTCTATGTTTTTTCTGTTATTCATGCAGAGAGCAATTTGGAAAGTTTTAGAAAAATTTGCTGACATTTTTTAGTAAAATTATGCCATTAATTTGTTTTTTTTTTCAGAGCAGACATAAAAGTATTTAGAAGGCTGCTCATTTTGTTCATTTCTCTCTGCTATCCTCTTAATTTAACTGATCTAAAATGCTAATATTAAAGGGGTGTTCCAACACTAAAAATGTGTGTGAGTCTGTTGTTGCATGGCTGCAGTGATGGAACGGGATCATTTACAAGTTAAGTTTTCTTCTATTTTTTTTATCATGCCTGACTAACGAGCATTTTTTATTGTCCGAATGTCACTTCAATAAACTTAGGTCACTTTGGTGCCAACATACCAAGTCATGACAGTTTTGTTCATAAAACAAGGCTTTTATAGAAAATCAGCTGGTTGAAGTTATATTTTTTCATTGTATCACATAATTTTCATTTAAAAATGTATTAATTAATTAAACAGACTTCAACCCAAAGGGTGCGTTCACACGGCGAGGGACAAATACCGGTTGGTTTAACTGACCGGTATTTGTCCGGTTTGTGTGCCCTGCACACGGCCACGGAGGGGGAGGGGGGCAGTTTTTCTCCACAATGTGCAGAGAAAAGCCATCCCCCTTCACATTCACAAGCACAGTTTCCATCCAAAAACCAGACGGAAGAATGTGCTTGCAGAATGTTTTGCGTGCGGCCTGCGGGTGGAAAAACCGCCAGGCGTAAAACCCGTGCAGTGGAGACTGCTGCACGGGTTTTCTATAGTGCCTCATTCTGCTCATTTTCGGACGGTTTTTCAGACGATCTGCAAAACCGCTTGAAAAAACTGGCCAAAAACCCGTGCAGTGGGGACATGCCCAAATACTACAATATGTTGAGAAAGTTATAACACACTAGATATACAGGACTTTTTGTTTTCAAGTAGTCTGTTTGACCAAACAGATATGTTCCAAACAAACCTCTGTTCATCTCTATAACGCTGATATCATTGGATTAATGGTTAATGTCAAAAGTTCAAATAATAATCCTATACACATAGCATATTACTGACATTCATTTTTGAATACCGCCATTAGGAATTTTTTCCACTGTGAACTTTTCAATGTTCAAACCCAGTGCTGTATGCTAATATACAATGTTTAATGCCTAAAAGACCAGGTGATATTTGAGATAATCCCAGCCTGTATTAACTCTTAGTTCAATTTATTTATTATAGGTGACCTATCATCTTTTGTACTTGTTGTTTCTTGAACTAGATAATTTTGCATTAAATAAAAGAGAGGTTACACAGCAATGATTAGAGGCTTATATAACTCTGTCTAAAGGGAAATGATTTCTTAAGATCACTGTAGAACGTTGTAATGGAATAACCTGCTCAATGCAAACAATAATATTATTGGAACAAAAAAGTATTTAGAGCAAAAGTGAGCATAGACAAGAAAACAGCTACAATGCCAGTCTATGCCCTGCATTAGCACTGGTCTCTTAAGTTATTAACTTCATCGTTTCTTCCCCATTATTGACGTTATTGTCTTTCTGTTTTGTAGAGATAAATTGTTATTCAGGTCAGAATATTGCCATGGGATTTTATGATGTTCGGCATAAGGAACTGATATTTGTAAACTTATTAACGATTTTCTGTTTTTCTTCCACTGACAGGCTTAAAGGGACAATATTACAAGAGCCTTTAACCTTAAGTCATCGCTTTACAAATGTGTAGCTTATAATAGTCATTTAATATTATATCACCGATGTATATAAATGATAGCTACATTTCAAAGAGCTGCAGATAAGTGGGAAACTGATGAAATTGTGGTGGCAGACATTTTTATACATGTCTTGCTAGGAATCATTTAGGAAAACTTCAGTCAGCTTACCACAGCTTGCATGGAAGGAACAAACACACTCAAAAAAATCATAGAAAAATGAGACATTATTTACTTTAAATCACAGAGACACAGCCATACTTACTGTAATATGGCAGGGCAAAAAACATTTCCAGTAGGAGGCAATAAATGGCCCTGTGCTACATGAGAGAAGTTACACAGCTGCAGAATACTGATGAACTATCGTTCACACACCTATCCATTAGGGGGAAATTGTTTAGTACATTACGGCACATAAGATAAAAACTAGTTCACCCCAGTAGGCAGAAAAGCCACCATACCATACAGGGAAGATTAATCAAGTACAAAAATACTAATAAACAAGCACTCTATTCTAGTACTAGTGGTTTTATAGGTTTCATCAATTGGTTGTACTTTCACGGTACAGTTTTGGTGCGTTTTGCTGGTAATAAAGGCAATAAAAATGCCTTTATTACCACCAAGTTTCTTTCAGCTCTTTCAATTGTTTGAACAGGGGTACAAAGTAGTAATCAATTGTTGTGTTTATAATCTGTAAGACTTTAAACACAATAATTGATTACTTACTTTTAACACTTTTCAAAACAATTTAGAACTTGCACTGCAAGTGAAAATCCACACCAAAACCATACTGTGTAAAAGCACCCTAAGACAGCATGGTGCCTCATTGTATAACTGGAACTCTGTTTAAGCCTTATTTATGTGCAATTGTAATACTAGCAATCACCCCCCCCGCCCACCCCCCATTGAAAAGTAGGCGTATTAGTGGTTGGTGTGAATCTAAACATGCCATGAAATCTGCTACGTACAAGACAAGGAGGATATGTATGAAAACTGTCTGGGTCTAATACTTTCTTTGTTGCCCATAGCTACTAATCAGAGCTCCCCTTTCATTTCATATAGTGCTCTGAAAAAATGAAAGGGGTGCTCTGAATGGTTGCTATGGGCAACAAAGAAAGTATTAGACCTAGACAGTTTTCATACATGTGGCCCTAGGTCTGCTGCCGAAAGCAATACAAATTTTTGTTGTAACTTTGATGGATTATTTTTATATGGCAAAATTGGCCTTGTGATCATCCCCTTATCACTGTCAAAGTAAGACTATATTTTACTATGTGGCAAAAATCCTAAACATAGCCTTAAGTTTCTTTCATGCACAGATTTCTTTCTTTATTGATGTCAATTGTGCCAGTTTTAGTTGCATTTTATCCACAATTCAAAAGGCCGTATTTCATGGCTACTTGTAAATGAAACCAGATATGTCCAGCATTGGTTGATTAAAATGTCCATCCTTTATTCAGTCATTAAAAAAATCAGTCACATATGGCTAGAAAGAACACGGTTGCTGACATGTTTCAGGCAAAAAAGCTCTGTGACAAATGTGGCATCATACAACGCATGTGATTTAATTGTCATAAAGATGTAGGGCGACATGTATGAACGGGCTTTACGCCTGTTTTCTGGCGTATACTGCTTCTCCCAGCCCGAATCCCCCTGTCGGAGCAGGGATGCAGTTTTTGGCGCAGCGTTCCCCACTTTAAAGCTGCGCCCCGGGCATGAAGGGGGGGCAGTGGGGCGGGGTGTAGGCGTTCCGGGGGGGATGCGGCGCGCTCGAAACTCCGAGGCATGTACGATCGCGAGTCGGCAAAGTGAGGAGAAGTGCAGCGCTCGGGCAGCTCCGACAGGCAGGACCTAGTTTTTTTTGGTCAAAAATTGCTCCGGCGGGTAAAATTAAGCAGGATCGGAACATGGAGGAAGCAGATAGAAGATCGCGACCAGAAATCTCGGCGCTCGCTCCGTGCAGCAGGAGTATAAATCCGAAAAAATAACCTTTATAAAGGCGGAAAAACAGTGTCAGAAAAGAGCTGAACCTAAAAAAATAAAATAATAAAAAAAAAATCACTTTCCAAAAATCTAGAACCCCGAAATTTATTAAGAAATCGGATATTGGAATTGCCGGGAAATCCCAGAAATTTCCCAAATTCTAAAAAGCTATTCTCACTGGTCGGCATAAACCGGCCAATCAGAATGGGAGCGACAGTGAACCTTTAAAAACCTATGGAGAACGATTGACCAATCACAATCACCGGCGGGACAGTTAAAAATACAGTAAAAATGCAGAAAAGAGCTGATTGGTTGAGCTAGCGGGGGCTTGGCTAGCTCAGCCAATCAGAATAGGAGCGACAAAGACCCATTATAGCCTATGGAGAATTTGAACCAATCAAAATCCAAGGGGGACAGTTCAAAAATACAGTAAAAAGGCAGAAAAGAGTGATTGGTTAATGCGGCGGGGGCTTGGCTATCCAGCCAATCAGAGCGCGAGCTACTTCTCCCATTGTATTTCTATGGAGAGATGGGCGCAATGCAATCTCGGGGCTCAGCGCGTGGGGCCCATGAAGTATGAATAAAAAAAATAATTTTTATTAAGTGTAAAAACATTTTTCAGAAAAAGCGCTGAAACCTTCTCTAAAAATAAAGCACTTAAACCCCTAACAACGCATTTGTCGCCGAGACCGGGGTGTACATAAGGAATTGCAATAGAGAGAATTGCCGGGAAAAAACAGTAATTCAAATTGTTTAAGCTCTTCTCATTGGTCGGCAAAAAACCAGCCAATCAGAATAGGAGCGACAGTGTCCCATTAAAACCTATGGAGAACTATTGACCAATCAGAATTTAGGAGCGACAAAGACCCATTATATCCTATGGAGAATTTTTGACCAATCAAAATCCAAGGGGGACAGTTTAAAATACATTTAAAAATACAGAAAAGAGCTGATTGGCTGAGCTAGCGGTGGCTTGGCTATCCCAGCCAATCAGAGCGCGAGCTACTTCTCCCATTGTGGGTCTAGGGGAGAGAGCGGCGCACTGAAATCTCGGCGCTCAGCGCCGCTGCGGCATGAAGTTTTAATTAAAGAAATCATTTTGTTTAAGGTAAAACATATTTACATAAAGAGCTAAAACTTCTGTAAAAATAAATCAGTTAAAACCCCGAAAAACGGGTTTGTCGCTGAGACCGGCGATACATAGGGAATTGCAATAGAGAGAATCGCCGGGAAAAATACAGTAATTCAAATTGTTTAAGCTCTTCTCATTGGTCGGCATAAACCACCCAATCAGAATAAGAGCGACAGTGGCCCATTTATATCCTATGGAGGAGAATTGACCAATCAGAATAGGAGCGACAGGGCCCCATTATAACCTATGGAGAAAAATTGACCAATCATTTTCCCAAAGGGTGGGACAGTTCAAAATAATTTAAAAAGGCAGAAACGAGCTGATTGGTTGAAGCGGCGGGGGCTCGTCCAGCTTAGCCAATCAGAGCGCGAGCTACTTTCTCAAAGAGAAAAAAGTTGTCCCGATATGTATATAAAATGAATAATAAAATGGGGGTAAAGAAAAAAAAAATTAATTCAATAAAATCATGTTTATTTCTTTATTTTCATTATCCAAGGATCAATAATATGGGTGCAACGAAAAGAAAGAAAAAATAAACATGATTTTATTGATTTAATATTTTTTTTTCTTTACCCCCATATTATTATTCTTTTATATACACATCGGGACAACTTCTGTATTTCTTTCATTTGTTTTCCCGGCCATTTTACATTTAATTTCAGATTGCATTAGAAAACCCATAGGGAGCGTCGCTCGCTCCCCCATTGGTCCAAATAACGGCGCCTCTTTTAACTTAGCCAATCACAGAACTCGCTCTGAATTTCTTTTCCCCATAGAACTCTATGAGAAAGTAGCCTCGCGCTCTGATTGGCTAAGCTGGACGAGCCCCGCTAGCTCAACCAATCAGCTCGTTTCTGCCTTTTTACTGTTTTTTTGAATGTCCCGCCTTAGAATATGATTGGTTCAATTTTTCTCCATAGGTTATAATGGGTCTTTGTCGCTCCTATTCTGATTGGTCAATTCTCCTCCATAGGATATAATGGGCCACTGTCGCTCCTATTCTGATTGGTCGGTTTCTGCCGACCAATGAGAAGAGCTTAAACAATTTGAAAATTTCTGTATTTCCGGCAATTCTCTCTATTGCAATTCCCTATGTAGCGCCGGACTCGGCGACAAACGCGTTGTTAGGGGTTTTAACTGATTTATTTTTTTCAGAATGTTTTAGCTCTTTATGTGATAATGTTTTACAATTAATCAAAATGATTTCTTTTATTCATACTCCATGACGAACGGCGCTGAGCGACGAGATTTCAGTGCGCCGCTCTCTCCATAGACTACAATGGGAGAAGTAGCTCGCGCTCTGATTGGCTGGGATAGCCAAGCCACCGCTAGCTCAGCCAATCAGCTCTATTCTGTATTTTTACTGTATTTTGAAACTGTCCCCCCCTTGGGTTTTGATTGGTCAAAACTTCTCCATAGGATATAATGGGTCTTTGTCGCTCCTATTCGGATTGGTCAATAGTTCTCCATAGGTTTTTAATGGGACACTGTTGCTCCTATTCTGATTGGCTGGTTTATGCCGACCAATGAGAAGAGCTTAAACAATTTGAATTACTGTATTACCCGGCAATTCTCTCTATTGAAATTCCTTATGTAGCGCCGGTCTCGGCGACAAACGCGTTGTCAGGGATTTTATTAATGTATGTTTATAGAAGGTTTCAGCGCTTTATCTGATAATGTTTTACACTTAATAAAAATTATTTTTTTTGTCATACTCCATGCCTCACAGCGCTGAGAGCCGAGATTGCATTGCGCCGATCTCTTCATAAACTACAATGGGAGAAGTAGCTTGCACTCTGATTGGCTGGGATAGCCATGCCCCCGCTAGCTCAACCAATCAGCTCTATTCTGCATTTTTACTGTATTTTGAACTGTCCCGCCTTTGATTCTGATTGGTCAATAGTTCTCCTAGGTTTTAATGGTTCACTGTCGCTCCTATTCTGATTGGCCGGTTTATGGCCGACCAATGAGAATAGCTTTCAGAATTTGAATTACTGTATTTCACGCTAATTATATTTTTTCTATTTCTTGAATTAGGATTTTGGTTATTTTTTTTGTTTTATGTATTTTTTTTTTTTAAGGTTTCAGCTCTTTTTCTGAGAATGTTTAACGCCTTTATAAAAGCGATTTTTGATTCATACTCCACACCGACATGTGGAATGATTTCTCACTGTCTCGCATCGGAACAGATTTTCGGCGCAGTCCCGCATTGCGCCTAAGTCCCGCACTGCGCCCATGTCCCCGCACTGTGCTCCACACATGGGAGGCGAGGGAACTTTTTCCCCGCATGTACGAGTGCACCTCCTCGGACGGCGAATCTTCGGCGCAGCGCCGCACTGCGCCTCAGTCCCCGCACTGCGCCCCACACATTGGCGGGGCGCGGCGGACTTTTCCCCGCATGGATGACCGCACTACCTCCGGCGGCGAATCTCAGGCGCAGCGCCGCACTGCGCCTAAGTCCCGCACTGCGCCTAACACACTGGCGAGGCACGGCGCCCCGGCCCCGACAAAAATCAGGCGCAGATTTCGCCGGAAAACTAGCGGAAAAGCACGCCCCGACCCGGCGAACTGCATACATGTCGCCCGTAATTTTTTTGTTTTGCAAATAAAGTCTATGGATGGCAATGTGTCTCAGGGATCTTTGGATCACTAAAATCAATCTCAAACATCTATGATGCATAGTTTACCTGGTGTGCCCAAATTAAGAAAACCTATTAAGGGTGCGTTTTTGGTACGTTTTTGATGCGTTTTTTCAATGCGTTTTTGTACAGGAAAGCACAGCAATTAATGCTGTACATTGCTGCACAAAAATTGTGGAAAAAATCGCAGAAAAATATACGGTAAAATCGCAGTAATTACCCTAAGGGTGCTTTTACACAATATGCTTTTGACACATTCTTTTTTATGCGTTTTGATGCTTTTTTTGACACATTTTTTATGCATTTTTTGTGCAGCACTGTACAGCATTAATTGCTGTGCCTTTCTGCACAAAAAAAGTGTAAAAAAACATGTCAAAAATGTGTCAAAAAACACATCAAAAATGCACTGTGTGAAAGCACCCTAAGAATGATGCTCCATGTCATTAAGCAGGACACAGGTTTCTAGAAATATAGGAAAGAAAAGGATCTCTCTGCTGCCAAAAAGCGCCAAATACTGCAATGCCTTGGACAAGGTATGAAAATATAAGATATTTCATGAAAACTTAAATGTGATAATCATACTGACAAGAGATATGTGGTGGAGGATGAGCACAGACAAATTTGTCAGATTAAGAGATCAGCTGCCAAAAAACATTACAAAGCAGCAAACAAGTTATTGAAGCTTCTGGCGCCTCTAAAGTCCTGAAAACTTCAAGGTGTAGGATCCTCCAGAGGCTTGCAGTTGTCCAAAAACTTACTATTTGCCCACTCCCAAACAGTGCTCAAAAGCAGTAACAGTTGCAGTAGGTCCATACATACATGAAGACTAATTTTGAAACAGTCTTTTTTACTGATTAGTGCCATGCAAACTTGGATGGTCCAGATGTATGGAGTAGTGGATGGTTGGAGGTTGGACACCATGTTCCGTTCCCCAAAACTACAACAATAGTAAAAATCCAAGGACTTAATAAAACATAACTTTTAATAGTAAATCAATAATACATATCAATAATTGCCTAACCTAGAAAGACCCTAAGCTATTCCCTATAATGTTAAAAACTACCTAGAAAAAATGGGGAATGCCGCCCTGATAAGAGCGCCCCCAACAAGATCCTAAAAATACCCTACATGTAATGCCTACACAAATACCTTAATGAAAAATATAAAACACAACAAATCCCTATACACAAAAAGAATGACAGCTATACAGACAATGGATAAATGATAAACAAATAATAAAAGATAAATAAGAAAACATTTACTACATATTCAGCTCCCCTAAACAATCAAGAGGCTCATCAGGGAACAAATGAGGGCAATAGGGAAAACAAAACATATATAAATAACAGACAAAACACAAAACATGTAAGGTACACATATATAAATATATAAAGGGCTACCTGGCTACCCTACTATCTATTAGCTATCCTGACTGTAGGATGTAGTGGTGTGGGATTTAACTGTCTCGACCATAGGATGTATCGATATTGGATTTCTCCTAACATATTCTGGACCTTATAACTATCATTGACTGTTGGTCTGTTTATCAAGGAACGTAAGTCCTTGATATATATATATATATATATATAAATATATAAAACACACATGACCACTTATTTCACAATAAGAAATAAACTATATTAAAAACAACTAGTTTTCCAATACTGCTGCGGCTAGAGGTACTTGCCATTCTACTGGTGACATTGTTCCACCGTGACATTAGAATGTGAAGCAAACGAAACAGATGTCCCCAGTAGGTCAACGAGGCCTGTCTGAAAATCCTGCATTCTACTGTCAAGTGGGTTGAAGGAAATTACTGATCACGGCAGGTGAGGCTGTAAACGTGGATCACGCAGGTTCAGCTAGCAGGGCCGGAGTTACAGTGGGTGCGGTGAGAGCCAGGGCTGGTGTTCGTCATCTATTAACACGCAGGTTCAGCTAGCAGGGCCAGAGTTACAGTGGGTGCGGTGAGAGCCAGGGCTGGCGTCTGTCATCTATTAACACGGCAAAAATGCCCTTATGACGCAGCAATGAAAACAGTCGTGCTGAAGCAGAGTGCGGAAGCGCAAGTGTGAGCTAAGACCTCCAGCCCTTCCTCAGTACACAGTCAAGACCTGGGTAGCACTTGAGAAATTTCTGCCTCTACGAGAACGCTTGCCCCTCCGTATGAGTGCGGACCAATTGAGCTTCACTTGGAAATGCTGGTGGTTGACGCTCCTGTTCCACCCAGGTACCCTTTTCCTTGGCTTTCTTTTTCTCATTTTACTCAACGTGTTGGAGGAAATTGTCTCTGTTCTTGGGGTGGTGAATGTGCTCCATATACCATGTCCTCTGAATAACCTACATCTGTTCAAGTCTTCCTGTACCTCCCTTGGACAATTCAGAGGAATATTTGTATCAGCTATTTTGTACATGCAATTTTTTTAGTAGTTTAATTCTAGAAAACACATTTTTAAAATATTATGGAATCCCACCACGTCTTTCTCTTTTTTTTTTAAATTGGATTAAATGGGTTGTCTCACTACAGTGATTGCTAGCTATGCTAAAGATCTTACAAAAACAAGTCATTTTGCAATATGTGTCCATTAAGAGTGTCCTACCTATTCCTGTTTTTGACAGCACCATGCCCCATAAATTTCAAGACATGACCCTTTGGCCACTGTTGAAAATTTTGAAGAGCAAATGTCTGTTAAAAACCCAATTTTTTATAATAGGACCTGTAGTATAGCTGTATTTCACAGCAACATGCCCCCAAAAATTCAAAACATGACCCTTCAGCCACTGTTGACAATTGTGAAGAACAAATGTCTGATAGAAACCACATTTTTATAATTGGACCTGTAGGATAGCTGTATTTCACAGCAACATGCCCCCAAAAATTCAAAATATGACCTATTGGCCAATACTGACAATTGAGAAGAGCAAATGTCTGTTAGAAACCACATTTCTTTTTATTAAAGGACCTGTAGGATAGTGGTATTTCACAGCAACAAGCCCCGAAAAATTTCAAAACATGACCCTTTGGCCACTGTTGACAATTGAGAAGAGCAAATGTCTGTTAGAAACCACATTTTTTATAATAGGACCTGTAGGAAAGTTGTATTTCACAGCAGCATGACCCAAAAAATTATAAAAATTACTTCTCAGCCACTGTTAAAAATTGTGAGGGAGAGATGTCACTTAGAGGCCACATTTCTGTTCCAAAGGACCTTGATTGTAGCTGTATCTCACAGCACCATGACCACAAAACCATTGACAGTGTGAAAAATTTTAAAGATGAAGTGAGTAAATGGAATATCGTTTTTTCATGAAACCGTGTACAATTGGAGTATTTTACAGTCTCCTCACCACAAAACCAGCAAAATGACCTTTTGGGAACTGAGAATAAAAACTGCAGTAAGAAATGATCATTTAAATTTTTTTTTTTCAAAAGGACTATTTCTGTTTATAGAGGAATGTGAAGTAAACCAGCAACTAATCGGTGGCCTTGGCAATTGGGTCCACAACATCATCAGAGATCCACGCCTAATTCATCTTGATGAAAGTAAAACGATCCACATTATCAGTGGAAAGGCGGATGCATTTGTTTGTAATGACTCCTCCAGCTGTGCTGAAGGTCCGCTCAGATATGACACTGGCTGCTGGGCAGGACAACACCTCTATGGCATGACGAGCGAGCTTGGGCTATTCATCCATTTTGGATACCCAGAAGTAGGTATGAGCGGATATAAATCGACGAAGTTGAAATCAGCACGATTTTTAGGCTGATTGGAAATTTCCGATCACGCGATATTTTAGGTGACAATCTGCAGGTAATCTATTACTATCGCGCATTTTCGGAGCTTCCTGTCATTGTTAGGGCCAGCAAATCAGCTTATAGCATATAGCAGGTTGAGCTGGGTGTGCAACGTCATGACGTGATGTGTATGGTTGTCATTGGCGGAAAAAATTCCACATGACCTCGTTTTGAATAGAACAGCGTTTCCTGTTTAGTATCAGTCTTTCAGTGTCTATCACTAGAGCAAGACGTGTGCTGAGTGTCTCTCAATACAGCTCAGCTCAGAGACACAGTTCTTCTCTTTATTCATACAGACACCTATGCTTTTAGCTGTGAACATTAGAATATAGGTAGTTTAGAGAATTTCAGTTCATATTTAGTTAGACAGAGACTTTTAAAGAAGCATATAGCGCTGTACAGCAGCGGGAGGGTGGGGGTGATGAGACAGACAGGCTTTGGAAAGGAGTGTGTATATTGTGCAGTCCAGACTCTGCTTTGAATCTGCATAGAAATGGTGTTTTTTTTACCACTTTTTGGCCAGCACACCTCGCACTTGAGGTGAAATTGTACCTTTTATTTTGTGCATCCCAGTTTTTATCAAAGAGCCACCTTGTACTTAAATTTGGATACAGAAATTTTCTAGTAACTGGTGGTATATTTCATTGGTGCAAAAAACACCTTTTGTTAGCCGCATAACTTTTAAATAGCTGTATTTCACTTTGGTGCAGCCAGTTTTGTTCAAAGAGCCACCTTCACTTAAAATTTTGGGTACAGAAATTTTCTAGTAACTGTTGGTGTATTTAATTGGTGCAAACACCACCTTTTGTTAGCCGTATACCTTTTAAATAGCTGTAGTGCACTTTGGTGCAGCCCAGTTTTGTTCAAAGAGCCACCTTGTACTTAAATTTTTATACAGAAATTTTCTAGTAACTGTTCTCGTGTGTCATTGCTGCAAATTACGCATTTTCTCATCCCTGTAACTTTTGAATATTTGTACTGCGCTCAGTTAATCTCAGTTTGGCCAGATAGCGCACTTTGTATGATAGTTTGTTGAAAAATATTCCAAATTTCCCAGTCCCACTGGGCATGTTGTAAAACCCTGGGACTAAAGGAAGAACACTGTTGATTTTTAACTTACGGTTCTTCCCCAGACCAAATTTCACGGTTTTAATAGAAACAATTCTGTTTCAAATCTATTTGGCTTTTTGGAATTTAGAGAGAGTTAAGAATAGGTGATTTGTCTCTTTCAAAAAGAGACTGCAAAAATTTTTTTCATCCTTTTTTAAATTTTTTATCTTTCTGAACATGGAGCGAAATGAGGTGGAAGCGAGCAAAGAGGGGTGTAGGAATGGGGTAAGGTACGAGAGAAGGGGCTCCCTCAGTGCTGGCGACAACACGAAGCCAGTGTTCGTCGGTTAAAGACCGTCAGGCCGGTCATTGCTGGGTCCGTGCCCTGGGAATCTCAGTAATGAAGAGCATCGCCAATCTGTTTTTTTTTAGTGGTTAATGCAAACCTGATCCCGGTCATACCTCCCTTTCCCTCCAGTCACGGCCCAAAAAATGTGTAATAATTATCGTCAGTGGGTCTGGGGGGTTTTGGAGTCATGCTGCGGTCCGGACAGGATAGTCAATCCATTTCAACTAAAATGGTGGTTAAAGACCCCTTTTTCCGTCACTTTTTAATTTGGGGGTGCACGGGGTTTTAGGGTCATATGCGTCCAGGACAGGTATAGTAAATTTCCCTTTCAACTAAAATGGTGTTTCAAAGACTCCCTTTTTCGGCATTTTTTAAATCTGTGGGTCAAAGGTTTAATGGTCATACTGGGGTCCAGGACGGGTTATGGTCAATGTCCAGTTCAAAAAAAATGGTGGCTAAAGACCCCTTTTCCGGTTTTTTTTTTAATCTGGGGGTCATGCGGTTTTGGGGCTCTGCTGTGGCCCAGGACAGGTATGGTAAATGTCCAGTTAAATTTAAAAATGGTGGTTGAAAGACCCCTTTTTTTCCGGGCACTTTTTAATTGTGGGTCAGACAGGTTTAAGGGTCATGCTTGAGATGGGCAAATTTTCTCAAAATTGGGATTTGGTCACTTCGCCGAATTTTCCGAAAAAATTCTTTTCTTTCCCAAAATTTTACTTCGCACGAATCGCGTTAAAAAGCAGCTTTTTCCCAGGTGCCAGAGCCTGCAGGGTGCGTAAAAATTTGTGCCATGCTTCAAATATCGAGGGGTTGGTTTTGGTCTTCAACAATGTTTGTTTTTAGTATGACACGAAATGACTGCCGCCCCCCTCTTGAATGCTTCACTATAAAATTCCCCGGGCACTTAAGAGGGCAAAACTGACCAAAAACCAAGCGGGAAAGTGCCCCCGATAAAGTCATGCCCGCGAAAGCTGGAAAAAAAAAAACTGAGAGCTCAGGTGGGCAAATAGTGCAGGTGTGGAGGTGACGGCGGCAGCCCAGCAGCATGAGGGCAGGCAGTGGCACAATGACATTTGGGGCGGCAAAAAAAAGTATTAGGCCAAGAGTGGCACAATCACACAGTTGGAGGTACGGCGGCAGCAGTATGGATCAGGAGTCAAAATGAATTCTGGAGGCGGGTAAAGTTTAGGCCACAGGTGGCCAAAACCCCGTGTGGAGGTACGGCGGGCCAGCATGAGGTCAGGCAGTGGAAAAATGACATTTTTCTGGGGGGCGGGTAAAAATTTAGGCCACAGAGTGGGACAATCACACAGTGTTGGGGGTCACGGCGGCAAAAACCACATGAGGTCAGGGTGGCACAATGACACAGTGTGGAGGGAGGGGATCACGCAGCGCGAGGTCAGCGTGGGACAATGACATTTGGAGACGGCAAAACGTATTGGCCCCAGGGACACAAGATACAGTGTGAAGGGCACGACAGCAGCGCATGAGATCAGGGAGTGGGACAAGAAATTTTGGAGGCGGCAAAACGTATTAGGCCACAGAGTGGCACAATCACACAGTGGGAGGTCACGCGGGAGCAGTATGAGTCAGGGAGTGGGACAATGACATTTGGAGGGGGCAAAAACAGGGGGAAGCCACAGAATGGACAATGATGAAGCGGAGGTCCGGCGGCAGCAGCATGAGGTCAGGGGGCACAATGACCAGTGGGGGAGGGGACGGCAGGAGTCACAGCCAGCAGAGGTCAAGAGTGGCACAATGACATTCTGGGGTGGCAAAACGGAGGAAGCAACAGAGGGCACAATACTGAAAGCGGAGGTCCGGCGGGGGCGTATGAGGTAAAGGGAGTGGGGACCCAAAGACATTTGGGGGTGGGAAAACAGGAGGAAGCTACAGAGTGGGACAATGACTGAGAGCGGGGTCCGGCGGGAGCAGCATGAGGGCAGGGTGGCACAATGAATTCTGGAGGCCCCCCAAAAAAATATTAGGCCACAGAGTGACACAATGAAAGTGGGGGTAACGGAGCAAGCATGGATCAGGGAGTGGCACAAAGACATTCTGGAGGGGGAAAACAGGAGGAAGCCCAGAAAAGGCACAAAGACTGGAGCGGAGGGCAAAGCGGCAGCAGCATGAAGTCAGGCAGTGGGTCAATGACCGTGTGGGGGCAAGGCAGGATCACGCGCAGCATAGGTCGAGAATGGGACAAAAACATTTGGAGGTGGCAAACAGGAGGAAGCCCAGAGTGGAAATGAAGAGAGCGGAGGTCACGGCGGGGAGCACATGAGGTCAGGCAGTGGCACAAAGCACGTGTGGGGCTGGCAGCAGCCCCAGCAGCAGCTGAGGGCAACAGTGGCACAAGAAACCCGTGTGGATGTCACGCAACAGCAACAGAGCGCAATGAGGTCATAGAGTGGGCCCAAAGACGATGTTTTGGGGGGTGGCAATACCAGTCCCTGGTAAAGATGGTGGTAGGCAGATGGAGAAACTGGGAGCAGAGTGTGGTTTTAGGCGGGGTGGCGGCATCAGAATATGGCTGAGGCAGGTAGTTTGAACCCAGATGATGGGGGGGGGGGCCAAAACCCAGGGGGAAAAGGGGCCCAAAAAAGGGGGGGGAAAAACCCAAACCCCGGGGCAAAAAAAGGGGGGGGTCACCCCCCAAAAAAGGGGGGGAAAAAAGGGGGAAAAGGGGAAAATTTGGGGGGGGGGGGCCCAAAACCCTTAAAAAGGGAGGGGGGAAAAAACGGGGTTTTGGGGAAAAAAAAAGGGGGGGGAAAAAAAAAAAAAAGGGGGGTTTGGGGTTGGGGGCCCCCCGGGGAAAAAAAAAATTTTGGGAAACAAACCAAAAGGGGGGGGGGGAAACCCCCCCCGGGGCCCACCCCCAAAACCCCGGGGGGCCCTTTTAAAACTCGGAAGGGGCCCCCCCCCCTTCAGGGGGGGGGGTTTAAAGGGGGCCCAAAGATTAAAAAAACCCCCCTTTTTTTTTTGGGGGGGGAAAAGGGGGGGGGAAGGGTTTTTTTTAAAAAAAACCCCAAAGGGGGGGGAAAAAAAAAAAAATTTAATAACCCAAAAAAAAAAAATTTTTTTTTTTTTTCCCCCCCCCCCAAAAACCCCAAAAAAAAACCCCCAAAAAAAAAAAAATTTTTTTTTTTTTTAAAAAAAAAATTTTTTAAAAAATTTTTCCCAAATTTTTCCCCCCCCTTAAATTTTTCCCCCCAAAAATTTTTAAAAAAACCCCAAAAAACCAAAAAAAACCCACAAAAAAAAAAAATTAAAAAAACACCCCCCCCCCCCAAAAAACCAAAAAAACAAAAAAAATTTTAAAAAAAAAACCCCCTTTTTTTTAAAAAAAACCAAAAAAAAAATTTCCCCAACCCAAAAGAATTTAAAAAAAATTAAAAAAAATTTTTAAAATTTTTTTTTTTCCCCCCTTTTCCCCCCAAAAATTTCCAAATTAAAAAAAAAAAAAAAGGGGGGGGGGGGAAAAAAAAAGGGCCCCCCAAAAAAAAAAAAAAACCCCCCCAAAAAAACCCCCCCAAAACCAAAACCCCAACACCCCCCAAATTTTTTTTGGGGCCCCCCAAAAAATTTAAAAAATTATTAAAAAAAAACCCCCCAAACCAAAATTTTTTTGGGGTTTTCCCCCCGGGTTTTTTTTGGGGGTTTTTCCCCCCCAAAAAAAAATTTAAAAAAAAACCCAAAAAAAAAAAATTTTTGGGGTTAAAAAAAAAACCCCCCAAAAACCCCCCAAAACCCCGGGAAAAATTTTTTTCCCCCCCCCAAAACCCTTAAAAACCCTTCCCCCAAAAAACCCCTTTTTGGGGGGGGCCCCCTTTTTTTTTTTTTTTTTAAAAAAAAATTTTTTTTGGGAAAAATTTTTTAAAAAAAAAAAACCCCCCCCCAAAAAATTTTAAAAACCCTTTTTTTTTTTTTTTTAAAAAAAAAAAAAGGGGGGTTTTTTTTAAAAAAAAGGGGGGGGGGTTTTTTTTTCCCCTTCCTTTTTCCCCCCCAAAAAAAAATTTTCCCCCCTTTTTCCCCGGTTTTAATAAATTTTTTTAAAAAAAGGGCCCCCCCAATGTTTTTTTTTTCCCCCCCCCCTTTTTTAAATTTTTAAACCCCCCCCCCCCCCCTTTTTTTTTTCCTTTAAATTTTTGGGGGGGTTTTTTTTTTTTTAAAGGGGGGTTTTTAAAAAAACCCTTTTTTTTCCCTTTTTTTCCCCCCAAAAAAGGGGGGCCCCCCCTTTTTTTGGGGGTTTCAAAAAAAAAAAATTTTTTTTTTTAAAAAAAATTTTTTTTTTAAAATTTTTTTTTTGGCCCACCTTTTTAAAAAAAAAAAAAATTTTTTAAAAAACCTTTTTTTAACCCCTTTTTTCCCCCCCCCCCCCGGGGGGGGGGTTTTAAAAAAAAAAAGGGGTTAAAAACCCCCCCCCAAAAACCCCCCAAATTTTTAAAACCCCCCTTTTCCCCCCCCAAAAAACCCAAAAAAACCCCCCCTTTTTCACGGGAAACCTTTTTTTTTTTTTTCCTTTTTTTGGGGGGAAAACCCCCTTTTTTTTCCTTTTAAAAAAACCCCCCTTTCCCCGGGCCCCGGGGCCCCTTTTTTTTTTTCCCCCCCCCCTTTTTTTTAAAAACCCCCCCCCTTTAAAATTTTTAATTTTTTTTAAAAAAACCCCCCCCCCCCCTTTTTTTTTAAAAAAAACCCCCCCCAAAAATTTTTTTGGGTTTTTTTGGGGCTATCCCCCCCCCCCGGGGGGGGGGGGTTTTTTAAAAATTTTTTTTTTTGGGGGGGGGGCCCCCCAAACCCCCCCCCCTTTTTTTGAACCCGGAATTTTTTTTGGCAAAAAAAATTTAATTTTTTTCCCCTTCCCTTTTAAAACCCATTTTTTTGGGGGGCCCCCTTTTTTTTGGGGGGGAACCCCAAAAAAAAAAGGGGGCCCCCGGGGCCCCCCCGGGGGTTGGGGGGCCTTTTTTGGGCCCCCTTCCCCCCAAAAAAAAAAAGGGGTTTTTTCCCCCCGGGGGAAAAAAAATTTTTCCCCCCTTCCCCCTTTTCCCCCCCCCCCCCAAAAAACCCCTTTCCCTCCCCCTTTGGGGGGGGGGGGGGGCCCCCCCCTTTAAAAAAACCCCCCCCCTTCCCCCCCTTTTGGGGGCCCCGGGGGTTTTAAAAAACCCCTTTCCATTTTTTTTTTTTGGGGGGGCCCCCCCTTTTTTTTTTGGGGGGTTTTTGGGGCTGGGGGGGCCCAAAACCCCCCCCCACTTTTCCCCCCCCCTTTTTTTCCTCCCCCCCCCCTTTTCCCCCCCCCCGGGGAAATTTTTTTTTTCCCCCCTTTTTTGGCCCCCCCCCCTTTTTTGGGCCCCCCCCCTTTTGGGGGGTGGGGGGGTTTTCCCCCTTTTTTTTTCCCGTTTAAAGGGGTTTGGGGGTTTTTTTGGGGGGTTTTCCCTTTTTGTTTTTTCTCCCCCTTTTTTTTTGGTTAACCCCCCCAAACCCCCCCCCCCCCCCCCTTTTTTTTTTTTTGTTGGGGGGGGATTTTGGGGGTTTTTTTGGCCCCCCCCCCCCCCAAAGTTCCCCCAAAAAAAAGGGGCCCCAAAAAAAGGGGCCTCCCCAAAGGGGGGGGAAAAGGGGCTGAAAAGGGGGGGGGGGGCCCCCCCCAAAAAAGGGTTGGCCCCCCCCCTTTTTTCCCCCCCTTTTTAAAGGGAAAAAAGGGATAATTGGAAAAAAAAAGGGGGGGGGGGGGGCCCTTTCCCCCCCCTTGGGGGGGGTTTTGCCCCCGCCCCGGGGGGGTTTTTTTTTTGGGGGGAATTTTTTTCCCCCCGGGGGCCCCAAGGGGGGAAAATTTTGGTTGAAAGGGGTTTTTAAAAAAGGGGGTTTTTGGGATGATATTGTATATGAAAAATATACCCCCTTTTTTTCCCAAATTGAACCCAAAAAAGGGGTTTCCCCCTCGGATATAAATTGCGCTCCAAAAAATGGAAAGGAAAAAAATTTTCTTGTAAAGTGTCGTTTAAAAACACTTTTGTGTTTTAATTAAAAGTAAAAGCCAAACAAGGGTTAATTTAAACCCTTTGACATGAATTGGCTACAGGAAAAATTTTTTATAAATTTTTGGCCGGGGGAAAAGACGGTTTATTTTTGTCACACACCAACAAAAACCCAAAAAGCTTAATTAAACCCCTGGGTGTAAATTTCGCCAAAGAATTGAGGCCCCACAAAAATAAATGCTTTGTAGGGTTTTCAATTGCAAATTTTTTTACGCCACACAACAAGAGTTCCCGTTGTAATTAACCTTTTGCTTGTGAAAATTGGGTAAAGGAAAAATTTATATTTTTTTGGGTTTTAAAAAGGAAAGGTTTTTTTTTTTGAGAAAACCAGCAAAAAAACGCTTTAATTAACCCCTGGATGTAAATTTGGCCCCAAAAAATTGAGCCGCCCCAAAATTTTCTTTGTAGGTGTTACAATTCTGTTTTCTACGCCCCACAAAAAAGGGGATACGTTGTAATTAACCTTTGCTTTTTAATTTTGGGTACAGGAAAAATTTAATATTTTTGGGGTTGAAAAAAATGGTTTAAATTTTTTTCAAACACACCACAAAACAACGTTAATTAACCCCCAAAGTAAATTGCGTAAAGAATTGAGCCCCACAAAAAAGGGAAACTTTGTAGCGTGTTAGGGGCAAATTTCTGTTTATATGCCACACAACAAGAGAAAACGTTTTAATTTAAACTTTGCTTGTGTTTAAGGGGTAAAAAGGAAAAATTTTTATATTTTGGCATTGAAAAAGCGGTTTCTTTTGGGGGCAGCACAAACCCGCAAAACAACGATTAATTAACCCCTGAAAGTAAATTGCGCCAAAGAATTGAGCCGCACAAAAAAGTAGCTTTTTTAGGGGTGTTACAAAAGCGTGTTTTCTACGCCAAACAACAAGAGATAAGTTTTAATTAAACCTTTGCTCGTGAATTTAAAGGGTACAGGAAAAAATTTTTATTTTTTGGCGTTTAAAAAGCGGGTTTTTTTGGGGGGAAACACACCAGGGAAAAAAAAACGCTTAATTAAAACCCCCGGATGTAAATTGCCAATAAAAAATTGAGCAGCCCCAAAAAAGAAATGGTATTTGTAATTTTTAAAAAAAGCTGTTTCTTTAAAATGAATACAAAAGGGAACCCGGGGTTTGATTTCCCTTGGGTATTTAATGTATATCACTGCAGTGGACGCACAAATGGATTTCAGAAACCAAAAACCCCAAAAAAATTTGAAAATAGGGAAAATTAAAGAAAATCTCTGAGACAAGGGTGAGACACCCCCCAGAAATCGCTATATAAAAAACAATTTTCAGTAAGAGCTATCAGCCGCGGGAGCACCTTCCCCGTGAAACACAGTGAGAGGGTGGGGAGCCCCGGCGTCGCGCCCGGACTTATTTAAAATGCGGTGAAGTAAAGAATCCCCCCGGGTTTTTGATTGGGTTCACCTTGCACATGTATGCAGGGGTATGGCCCCTTTTTCCTCCCAGAGTGGGTTTTCCCCAATGTTTGGGGGCCTTTTGCTCGCAGCCAATTTTTATAAAACAAAAGCACACTTCGTTCACCCGAAGTACCCCAAAGTTCGACTTCGTTCCGAACCGAAAGATTTCCTGAAAAACTAAACGAATTCCACTTCGTTTGAAATTGGGTTCGCCCACTTTGGGCTGGGTGCGTTTTCCCGGGCAAAAGGGTAGTCAATGTCCAGTTCAGTAAAATGATGGGTTTAAATAAATACTGCCCTTTTTGGCACTTTTTAATTTGTGGGGCATGCAGGGTTTAACGGTCATGATGTGGTACAAGGGAAAAGGGTAGTGAATAGTCTGTTGGGCTTTTTTTCTGTGACTTTTAAAAACCTAATTGTCTTGCCTAAGATGTTGAAAAGGGATCCGTTTACGTTTTGGTTTTGAAAATTCCCGCTTCCCCGCCCTGTTTGGGTGTAAGAATGAAAGGGGTTTTTTCCTTCCATAGGGGCTTTAATGGCATCGGCGATAAACTTTTTCGACTTTTTGGACAAACGTCATGATAATTGCCGGGTATTGACTATCGAAATTTTTTTAACGATAGTTTTAACACAATCGATCATCAAAAACCCCCGAAGTTTGATTGGGGTTCCGGGAAAATATTTCCCAAAAAAATCGGGTTCAGACGCAGATAGTCCTGCACCATGATCTTTTTGCCGGTCTTGTGGGGTTTTGGGGCCCTGCATTAAAAGGCGTTGGGAGGTGGTTAAAAAAGGGTTGCCAGAAAGGGCAACCCCTAAGGCTTCTGCCCACAATGCTTACTGCTGCTGCCCGCCCTTTTCGGCCTTTCTTGGAAACTCTATTGGGGGAAAACCCTGACATTTGAAAAAATGTTAAGCAGACGAAAAAGTGTCTTTTCCCGTTGATCAATCCCGCACGGGCTCCCAATTTTCCCGCATTTTTTCTCTCTATTTGGGTTTGGGGGGAAGGAAAGGCCCGAATTTTTCCTTTTTACCCGGGGATTTTAGGAGGGAAAGGGCCCCCCAGTAAAGTTGTTTTATTTTTTGGCCTTAATACGAGGATCATGTTGGGGGAAATGGAGCATCCAAGCACTCAAGTGAAGATGGAACCTTGATTTCCCAAGCCTCGGGTCAAGAAAACCCCTAGCAAACTGATTTCCACCCTCTTACCTCCTCCGCCTCAAAAACCGTGCCAACCTTTTCCAAGGTAACGTCGGGCGTCCCGGTAACGTTTTTGTCCAGGGGAAAACCATCATCCTCCCTCCCCTGCTTCCCTCCGCCTCAGCTTAAACCCCAAACCCCCGACTTACCCCGATTTCTGTACCCTAAGAGCTGGAGACGCCCCCTTTCACTAGGCCCCGGACCCCCCAACCATGGGCCCAATGAAGACCCCATAAAGTTGTGAAATGTTGGGCCCCTTTGGATTCGACGGGGGAAAGGTCTGTTTTCCCCCAATTTTTTGTCTGTATCCTCCTGGGGGGAACCCCGCTGTTTCAGAGTGTTCCCCAACATTGTTCCAGAACTAAGATCACCACAATGGGTCATTCTGACAAGAGCAAATTTCCGCCCTGACCATTTTAGTGGCTTCTTTAAAACCCCGCAAAGGAAAGGGGCAGGCTCTTTTTACCCGCCTCCATTCTCGGTGGCTCAACACCCCGAGGTTTCCCCACCGCTGCTTGTCGGCCAAAGTGTCACTTCGTACTTCGTAAAGGCAAATTTCGCTGCTGCCCCCAATTGCTGGAGCAAGTGGAGGGTGGAATTCCCAGCGTAAATTTCCCAAGTCCCCCCCAAAGAGACGGTTGACGGGGGGGCCCCAAAATGACAATGTAAGCAGCTAGCCGGGGCAAAGCAGGGGGGGAATGGCGGAGTGTGAGCCAGACCTCGACCTTCCTCCCGCCCGGCAGTCCAGACCCGGGGACGCTTTAGAAATTTCTGGGGACAGGGTTTATGTTGGGCCAGGCAAGGGTTGTCCAGCCTACCCAAACTTAAGGGGGACAGGAGATTTCGACCGTTATCGCACTCCCCCTTGCCTGGACAAAAAGGGGTTTTTGTCACCCCCGCCCGCCGGCCCCGTTCGTTGCAAATTTGTCTGGTTTCTATGGGGACTTTATGCTTTCCAGTGACCTTTGGGGGAAAAAAACCCTGCACCAAACCCCGCGGTTTTGAATTTTGCGTGCGCCGAGCCTGAGAGCCACCGTTCCACTAGCGACATCCACCCCAGCTCACCCAGTGAAACGTCCAGAGATTTTTGCGGCCCCTTGGCCAAACCTTTCTTGTCCATGTAAATTTGGTTTGGGCAGATGGGCTTTGCCCGGGCAAAGGCAGACAACTCGTTGAAATTTTTGATGCACATTGGTGGGAAAAGGGGAGGGGGCGGCTTTTCTTTTAAAAAGAAAAACCCCGCCGGGATCTGGTTTTGGGGGGAGGCAAGGGCCCATGATGTGGCAGAAAACCCCCTCGTTTCCACCAGACAGAAAGCAACATTTTCCCCGGCCCCAAAAGCTTTGGGAATGCCGACATTCAGGCTTTTGGGTTTTGGGGTGGTTTGGGTTAAAGTGTTTTTTTGCTTCCCCCCCTTTTTTAAACAAAAGGGTTGGCTGCTAGAAGACCGGTAAACGCGAAAAGGGAAACTGGTGGAAAGGAAAAGGGGGTGGGCTTGTTTTGGGTGTGCTGGGGGTACTCGGGCGACGGTGCAGGTAAAGAGGGGATCCTTGCTCGCTGGGGGACATCGGCACAGAAGAATGCTTGTTTTAAAAATGGCAGAGGAGGAATTTGAGGACAGGGGGGTGTATAGTGGTTTGGGAACCCAAGGGGTTTTTGGGGGGGGCCTTTTTTCACCAAGTTTTCCCCTCCATTTCAACTCTGCATTCGCTGAGTGCCCTGACATTTTGGGGGTTTTTAAAATTAAAATTTTTTCCCTCTACAAAGCGTTTATGCAAATGCCGCATTGTTTTGCGGGGAATCTGGGGCTTATCAAAAAGGCCCCAGGCTTCAGGGGCCGGACCTTTTAAAAGTGAAAAAGCGGGGAGGGGTGTTTCCGCTGATCATGGTTGGCGGAAAAAATTCAGGGGACTTGTGCATCCCCCTTCCCTTTTTTTGAGGCGAGGCCCGTACTGCCATCCCCCCAATCGACTTCCCCCTCGCCCAGTGAAAAGCCTCGAAAACAAATTCTGCTAAAAAGCCCATTTTGGATCCGCAATGTGTCATCATTATCATCTCAACACAGTATTTTCTCTCCTGACATTCAAAAACCGGGGCCGGGGCTACAACAACACACTGCAGGCGTTGCCCCGACCCCCGGGTTTTTTGCGATTGACCGATTCCTTCCCCTCCTTGATGGCATCAGCTTGGGGCCCTCGGGCAGAAAAAATCATCCTTTTTGGGCCTCTTGATCTTTTGAAATGCCTTCTGCCCCCAACCCATTTTGTCATAAAAGAGGTCTTCAGAAAAGGGTTTTATCCACAGTGGTGGGTAATGAGTTGACTTTTGGGCTGCCTTTGTTATTTTTGACAAGCTGACGAATAGAACGACATTTGTGGCATGACGGGGGAGGACGAGGAGGTGGACTGCGGGATGCGGGTTCATTAACCACTAAAAACAGTTTGGGCGCGCTGTTCCTTTAATGAGGGCCTGATGGTACTCAACCCGATGATCCCTGGCTGCTTTTGTCCCCAGCACTAAAAAGGAGCACTTCCCCCTCTACCTCTACCTCAATGTCCAAACCCCCCCTTTCGCTCTCTTCCCAAACCGCAGTTCCTCCGTTTTCAAAAATAAAAAAAAATTTAAAAGGATGGGAGAATTTTTGACAGTCTTTTATTAAAAGATGGAAAATCACAGCTTTTCTCAAACCCCTCTAATTTCAACAGCCAACTGGGATTAGAAAAAATTTTTTCTATCAAATACTGTGAAATGCGGTTGGTGGAAGAACCTAAAAAAATCAAAGTTTCTCCTCAGTCCCTGAGATTTCAACTGCCCAGTAGACAGCAATTGATAGTTTTCAAAAAATTATTGTACAAAGCCATTACGCCAAAAGAACGCACTGATGAAAAAGAAATATTAAAAAATTTATATGGATTCTATGGCGTTTTGCCACCCCTGACAACAGGCGGCAGTTACTATAAATAAAAGGGAAAACAATTTGCGTCAAAATGATCTCTGCGCCAACCAACCAGGACTCAATAAGAAATTTTTTAAATGTTATAAAAGGATTGATAGGTGGTCTTCGCACCACTGCACAGGCGCAATTTACTATAAAATTGTATAACACAATTTGCTACAACTGACTCTCTCGCCAACCAGTCACGGACTGAATAAAGTATTTAAATGTTATATGGATTATTGGGTTTTGCACCCCTGACTACAGGCGCAATTATTATAAAATATTTTTTAACAAAAAAAAAAATTTGCGTACAACTGACTCCTGTCCAACCCATTCACGACGCAAAAGTGATTTAAATTATTGGATTGATTGGCGGTCCTTCGCCACTACTCAGGGGCAATTTACATAAATTTATAAACAATTATTTTTACAATGAGCCTTTGCAGCAAACAACGCACGGACTTCAATAAAACATTTAAAGTTTTAGGGTAATTATGCCCTTTTGGGGAAAACTGCACCAGGGTTTCAATAGAACTGTAAAAAAAAAAAGGGGGCAATTTTTGCCCCCAACTAAGGTCGCTGGCCAAAAAAGTGGGAAAAAAAAATTTTTTCAAATTTAGTCACAGAAAAATGAGCTGAAAATACTCCTTCCCTTTTAAAATCCTCTTCT
>JAODAL010012241.1:0-96257 GCA_025379985.1 Phyllomedusa bahiana
CAAGGCAGACATTTTAAATTTTTTAAAGACCCACTGAAAGCAAGACCTCATAGATTTGAATAGAAAAATTTCCCAAACCCATTTTCCAATTTTTCAAAGAAAAAAGCGGGAGCAATTTTTGTTAAGGATTTTCCCTTTTTTTCTCGCTCAAACAGGGATTGTAATACAAAGGGAGATCACATACTCCCTGTCTCTTGCAACCGGGAAATTTACATTGCCACCTCTATGCCCCAAAAGCGCCAACTACTTTTTTTACCCAATTTTTACAAGGGCCCGGCCTTACATGGGGCAACCTACTTTTGTGGGGGCTTAACATGGGCATAAATCCCGGGGAACAAGTCACGTAATCCCCTTCCCTACGCAAGTCTACAAATTTTTTAAATGTGGAAAAACCCCACACCCTCGCTATACCACCCAAAAAAGAACTTCTCCTATTTCTCAGCCCCCAACAACCTAAACTGGGTTGATTTTTTCCTTTCAAAAAACAGGTTTACCCAAAAACCCTCAACCCAAATAGGACCAGGGCCCTTTGGGCAGACCCCCCACATTTTTCCCTTTCCCCTTTAAACAAATTTCCCCCCCTTCAACGACTCCCCCCGGAGACGAATCCCCTTTTTCCCGAATCAACGCCAATGTTGAGGAAATCCAATCCCTTCGGGGAAACTTTTAATTAATACCTCCTCTTACCTCTCCTTTCCCCCCTGGGGGCCCCCCTAAAGGGATTCATTAAGGGAGTAAATTTAAAAAATTTCCTCCAAAAAGTAAAGAGAGAAAGACTCAAAACCCTTTTTAAGCAAATTTAAATTTAAACCAACTAAAAAATCACCTTCCCCCACTAAAAACTGAGGAACTCCGCTCTTTAAGACTAGACAACTTACTTATCTTCAAAAGTATGAACTTCTTTGGCAGGCTTAATGGAAACTTTTATGTGCGGGGTGACCGCCCGGGAAAATTCGGGCCCCACGAAGGGTAAAAAACAATTTCAAGCCAAGTCAAGATTACTTCATTACAGAAAAAAACAAAGGTACTCCCCCGCCCAATCGCGAATTTCCCCAATATTACTATTCCCTAAAAAACCCCAAAAGGGGTTGTCTCGCTACAATGATGGTTTAAAATTTAAAAATTTTAAAAAACAACGCTTTGAAATATAGTTTCATTTACAAATGTCCTACTGATTTTGAGTACCCCTGTTTATTACTACATCACTTTCAATCTCAAAATTAGCCGACCTTTGACCTTACTCGTCAGGTCGAATACTCTCACCTTTGAAGACAGGTCGGAGCAGAGACCCCCCCGAAAGAATGCTTTGTAGTGGGGGGGGAGTGGGAAACCTCTGGCCTGTGCCATGTGCTGGAAAACCCCGTGTGTGCCTTTCTCCTGCCTCTACAAAATAATGTACAGCAGTACCCTGTCTTTTACTATAATCAGATATCCCTTTGGAACTGTGACTTACTAATATTAACAATCAGGGGGCAGTAAAATTCTTTATTTCCCCTGTATTTATGACACACCTGATATAGAAACATCCCCTTTTTGTTTGGGGGAATTGGAGATTTGTAAAAAAGGGGGGTTTAAGGGAACACTTCACCCCCTCTCCTTTAGCACCAGCTTCTATTCCCTCTACACTCCTAGATACCCCCTCCTTAACAGACCTGGGCGGGCACACACGGGGTAACTCTGAGAGCAAACCCCCCCCCCCCTGTATAAAAGTTACTAGCTCCTGGTGTGAGGGGGGGGGGAAGGGGGACAAACAGACAACAACTACACCCCCTCTTCAACTTACAGGGACACTGACACTGAAACTCGTAATAGACAACCCTTAAGGGATGATTCCTCACTCCCACCATTATTTTCCCCACCATTAAAACCCTTCCTAACAATTGACCTTACCCCCTTTGGGATGAACAATTGGGAACTTAACTTCCTTTTACCCTTCAAAGCTTCAACTTGCATTACCCAAACTAAACCAACAATCCCCGGGCCCCTACTATGAATAACGAATTTTTATAAATTTTCAATTAAATTTCCTTTAATCCACACCTTTAGATACCTTTAATCCTTTGCTAAGGGAAATCTTCCCCCTCGAGATTTAAAGGTACGATATGACCATCCCCAAGCTGGCAAACCAAAGATTAAGTCAGACTCAGACCCATTTCTCTGTTGAATTCGGGTATTAAAAATATTCTCCAAAATTTTCGCTAACAGAATTAACTTTGTTTTTCCATCCTTGGGTCAAAAAGGATCAAGTGGTTTTTGTTAAAAAGGCCCGATAAAAGAAGGGGATCCGGCGATTCCAAAACATTTTTTAAAATTTTAAAAAATAGGTTTAAAAAACCCCCGGGCCCCAATTTCTCTCGATGGAGAGAAAGCTTTTTTACCGCATTAAAACTGGGCAACTTACGAGAGACTCTTTCCCTAAATTTGGGCCCCACCGGGTTTGATAAATTTTTAAACAAATCACCTCCCTTTACACCTCCCCCCGGCTGCTGTTTTTTTTTTCTTTTTTTGTTTAAAACCCCCCTTTACCATATCCCAAAAGGGACTAAAAGGAACCCACTTTTTACCCTTTAATTTTTTATTTGTGTATCGAACCCCCTTTGGGGGAAATGTCAAATATGCCTATATACCCCTATTGGGTATTGCCCGCACTTTTCTCACAAAGGGTCTGTACCTGAAAGATTACCGTCATTTGTCAGAAAAACCCAAAATAACTGTTTCCGCTTGCTGGATACCCCTTCGCATAAATCAAGGGGTTTTCTATACAAATTTAAAAATTCAATAAACAATCTACCATACTGCCCAATTTAATGCCCCCCCTTTTAAACAAAAAACAATTTTTTTCAGTATAACTTTGTATGGGTGGGAAACTTTATTTGGGATACTTAGGTTTAAAATATTTCCCCCGCTTGTCCCGGGCACTATACAATAAAAAATTGGGGGGGTTAAACTTCCAATTTTTTCGGGCGAGATTAGCAAATTTTTAAACAGGGACCCCCCTTTTATGGATTGCCAAAATTGGCCTTACTAAATGCTTTCCCTTCCTAAAATTTTGTACCTGGAAGGGGTCTCCCCTTTTTTTGATCCCCAAAGGCTTTGTTTTAAAAAAGCTTTAAAAAACCCCTTTTCTTAAAAATTTTTGGGCTCCAAAAAAAACCAAATTTTAAAAAACCCAAAACTTTACCTTTTAAAGAAAAACCAGGGGGAAAAAGGCTGTTTCCCAACTTTTGCAATTAAAAGGCCCCCCTCCATTTTTGAACCCAATTTTTCCATCCCCTGGAAAAAACCCCAATCTTTCATCAACTGGTCCATTATAGAAAAAATTTAATGTTAAAACCCAAGGGTCGGTTTAAAAGATCACCTATTGCAAATTTTTTGGGTTTGGGCCCCAAATTCCAAACGACACAACACAAGCTAACCACTACCCCAAAACCTGTTAATGATGTGGCAGCGGGCACATCCCTGGGGAAGACAAATTTAATTTTTTAAAAAAATATTGTCCCCTGTCCTTTTTCCAAAAAAACCATTCCCAAAAATAAAACCCAATCTATGGTTTTCCCAAGGGGAAGGGTGATTGGGGGGCCTAACCTTCTGAAGGAAATTTTTTAAATTTTATTTGCAGATTTTTTAAAGCAAAAACTCTGGGCCCAAAAATTTCCCCCTTTTATATTTACCAAAAAAATCAACATGCAGTCCCTCAATGTCTCCCTCTCCGTCCCCTAAAGCCTGGATCCCCCTTCCCCCCTTTTTTTTTGGGGGGACGATTGCCTTTTTTAAGGGGGTTTTCCGGGCCCCTTACTCCACTCTGATGGAAAGCGGCCCGTATTTAAAAAACTTGATTATAGATTAAATGGGGGAGGGAAAATTTTCCCAAAAATTTTCCCGGGTTTAGGGCTGGTGGAAGGGGGCGACCCGACTTCTGGATCTCCAAATTTCATAATCACTGGGGCCCCTTTTAAAAAAAGATACACCTCCGATGGTAAACCCTTAACCCCCCTTTTGGACAACCCCCAATTTTTTTCCCCCGGGCCTCTAAGATTGTTAGAAAAAAAATTGGGGCCCTGGTCCTTTTCCACATATGTGGGGTCCTGCCCCATAATTTCCCAAAAATGGTCCCTAACCCGAAAGGGTTTAAACCAACATTTTACCCGCACACAATTTTTGCCCCTTTCGCAGGAGCTTTGCCCAAAACAAAATTAAAATTTATGGGAGATCCCCCCGATTATCGAACTGTGATCCAACTTTTCCTTGTCGCTACCCGATCCACCATAGGGCCCATCATTGGGGAAAAAACAACTCCTCCGGTTTTCAGAGGTTTTGAATTTGGATTAAAACCCAAAAACCCCAGCAGGGCCAAAACCCCCGCGATTCCCCCACAACCCCATTCTAAAAAAGAAAAAAAAAATGGCATCTTTGGGCAAACCTTTCCCCTGCTACCTGTTTTATCCTTTCCTACAAAAACCCTTTGCTAATTTGTTTTACTAGGAAAACATCTTTGGTTATGAGGGGACTGATAAAATTTTGGACGGGGGTTTTTTTCTGCCTTTACTTGCTACTTTTTTTCTGTAAACCCGTGATGGGTTTGCTTTCCCGGTCAAACATTGGGCTGTTTTTTTGTTAAATTTTCCCCTTTTTATTTTTCTGTTACTGATTTCTTCTTTCTTTTTTTTTTTGAAGATTTTCTATATTTGTAAAAATTTTAAAAAAAATCAAGGGTTTAAGAAAGGGGGAACCATTCCGAATTGGGGTTCACCATTTTTTGGTGTAAATTTTAAATTTTTTACATGTTTAAAGTTGGGAAACCCAAAAAAAAGGCGTAGTTTCACCAGGGATACCATTTGAATGCACCTCCCTTTTACTTAAGATATGCCCGTGCTAGCAAGGGATACCACAAAGCCAGGGTTTTTTTGACAGGTTCATACATTTTGGGGCACCCATACCCCTCGTGTTCCTTGGGGAAATTGTTATCCAAAATGTTTTAATTTTAAAAAATAATAAAAAAAATTTTTCGTTTTGCCAATTTTTCAAAAAAAAAATTAAAAAAAGTTGGGACATAAATTTGGATTGTCCCCATCTTTCCCAAAATATTAAAAATCATTGAAAACCATAGCTTAAAAAACTGTAAAAAGAAAAAAAAAAATTTCCCCATCCCAAAAATTTTTGTTTTCTTTGGGCATTGCACAAAATAAAAAGGGGATCGAGAAATTGCAAGTTTTTCCCCAAATTTTTAGCCTGCAAAAAAATGGGGCCCCCACACCGGGCCAAGGGGATTAAAAAAAATAAGATAATTTTTCGCAGAAAATTACAATGCACGCCAATTAAGAAAAAAGAGAAGTTTTTTTTTTAAGGGGCAAAAAAAATAACGAAAAACACAAAAAAACAATCCCCAGGGAAGAAAAGGATAGGGGCGTAGGTTTTAAGTTGAATTTGTATGCAAGTCGGAACAGGTATATTTATTCAATGTAAGTCCAGCATTAAAGGTTTTTTTTTTAGCTTTGGATAGTGCAGGGAAGGGTTTTTACATCTGCTTTACTGTCTCTGCCCCTGTCAAGAACATTTCACCTCATTTTTACTTCATGTGCTGCTGTGGCATGCTGGAACTTGTCGATCCAAAGCTACTTTCTGCTGTTGAGCATGGAACTACAAGTGCCAACATGCCCCAAAAGTCTCCGTTTGTATCCAGGTAACGGATGTAAGTCGGGGACTGCCTGTATTTGGCATTGTCGCAATCATACCAATCTGCAGAACACAAATATCACATCAATTATCCCGAAGAAAGATATAAAAACAAAACTTCAGCAAACTTGGCACAAGTGATTTTTTTTTCACATTTCACTCCACTTAAAAACATTTACAGTTTCCCAGTACATTCGATGGTACAATCAATAGTACCATTAAAAATGAAAAAAAGCCCTCATATGTCTATATAGATGGAAAAAGAAAAGTTATTGCACTTCCAAGGTTGGGAGGAAAAAAGGAGTCACAATATTATGACCATGCGGCAATAAAGGGTTAAGGTGTTTTAGGGGCCTGAAGTCACTTTCGGTTACCATTACATTGGACCTATACGGAAGTAAGCAGGAGCATAAGTCCGATGGGATGTCAGACCGGAAGTAAGGCTGCAACAGGAGCTTTGCATTGCTGGCTTGGTAAGCTAACCACTAAAACTCCTTAAGGAATCCTAATCCTAATTTACTGTTATGGTTACATAAATTTTTGGGAAAATTTCCACCAAAAATTGATTTGTGCTGACCCAAACTGAATCGAGTTTGACTTTGACCCAAATCCAAAGCATACCACTAGCATTATATTGTAAAAGTAGATAACCCATCCCAGTACAGTGACTGTAATAGAAAGTGCATCCTATTAAGGGCTAAGTTCTGGTCCCAGAGTAACAACTGCAATCTATATACAGTATATATAGATATCCATGCTCATAGTATAGCACTTTGATGTGTGTATGGCCACAGGTTGGTGAAGCAGGAGAAGCCGAGTCAAACCTTCAGGAAAGTGTTAAAGGAGTCGCTCTACGCTTCAAAGATGAGGGGTTTCCAAATAAGAC
The DNA here is from genome assembly GCA_025379985.1 of Phyllomedusa bahiana. Classification (NCBI taxonomy): domain Eukaryota; kingdom Metazoa; phylum Chordata; class Amphibia; order Anura; family Hylidae; genus Phyllomedusa; species Phyllomedusa bahiana. The sequence goes on from JAODAL010012241.1 coordinate 6,560, forward strand.
CCCATTTACATAATGTTTCTAGGCTCAAACACAGTTTTTTTGGTTTTTTTACAGTATTCCTATGGAACAATAGGAAGCTAAGGTTAGAAAACAATGTGCATTTTCCAAATACATTGTTTTTTCATTGCTGATCTCCCCTATAGCTGATATATCTGCAACAGTTGCAGGGGGAATACAGTCCCCAGCACTCACTGCAGAGCTAATCAGTGTCTGCCAACCTACCCTTCACTGCCTCACATGCCCAACTAGTCTCTCACATATTAACTGCTTCTTATGCCCCTCTTCTCTCATATACAGACTACTATTGCAGCCTTCTTCTATGTCACACAAAGACAACTACCTATGGCCCCCTCCTTTGTCACATATAGGGCGCTGCTTACGTTTCCTCCTCTGTCACATATAGACCTCTGCTCATGACTCCCTACTTTGTCACATGTAGACCAATGCTCATGGTCCCTCCTTTTTCACATACAGAATGCTGACTAAACCTCCACCTCTATCACATACAGAATACTACTGAAGCCCCTTCCTCTATCACATATAGACTACTACTCAAGCCCTTTCCTCTGTGACATGTATACTACTGCTCAAGCCCTTTGCTCTGTCACATATAGACTGTTGCTCATGTCCTCTTCTCTATCACAAATAGACCGCGGCCCATGCCTCCTCCTCTGTCACATATAGACTGCTTTTCATGGTCCCCCTCTTTTCACATATAGACTGCTGCTTAAGGCCCCTCCTCTGTCACATATACGCTGCTGCTCCAGGATCCTACTCTTCCATATTTAGAATGCTGCTTAAACCCCCTCCTCTGTTGCACCAGACCCCTTCTCTGTCACATTTAGACTAAAATTTGTCATCACAGGAGGTGGATTCACAGGACCACCACAAGCAGTGGTATAAGCCACGTCAGGGAGTGGAATCTAAGAAGCTCCCGGTGTTCACCTGAGCCATGTTGGGCTTGCTGTGGTGGGAGACTACCAGGTTGCTACCCCTGACATGACTTCCTTACGGAGACGGCCAGGGTGCAGCATTATACAACATCAGCAGGCAGAGGTGTAGTCAGGGACAATGTATAGGTCAGGGCAGGCAGCAGGCGACATGGTCAGGAAACATAAGCAGGAAGATCCAGTACACAGATAAACGTAACTCACTCTCTCCAGCTCCCTCTATAACACACCAAAGGGCACCAATATTCTGGCAGAGAGTGAAGGAGGAGTCAACAAGATATAGGGTCAGCGACTGGCAATTAGCCAATTACTGATGCACTGGTCCTTTAAAGGGGTGTGATCGTTTCATTAAATGGTCTTCAGAATAAGGGGACAGTGAAAACAAGCAACTTTGCAATTGGATGTCATTAGCAAAGCTGCCTTGTTCTCACAGTGTCCCTTATCTTGTGTTTTTATTTACACTGATATCCAGTGTGGGTCTAATCCCTCCTCCTTGCAATTCACTAGCTGAGAGCTCATTTACATTCTGTACAGCCCCTGGGTCGATTCACGGAGCTGTGTCTCTGACTCAGAGTTAGGGGCCGTAGCATTTTCTGTCTCCACACCTAGCAGAAACAGACTGCAGCAGATTGTACAATGAGAAAACATGACAGTTTTGTCCCTGTGCCTAACTCTCCTGCATACACGCAGATCTGTGCCATTCTTAGAAAGCTGTAATACATCTCCAGCTGTGAGAGATCAGTGCTCAGATTAGATTGAATGCAGCCTGTGGTATGTATACAGCTCTTATAAAATAAGACTGATAGGGAGAGACAGAGTGATATGTGGACTCAGAGGGAAGGGGGGGGAGTCTCAGGCCAGAAGTGAAGGGGGATGATGTCATCCAGCTGGGAGGGGAAGAAACGCCCCTGCATTCACAGAGCTGAGAAGCTGAGAGAAGAGTGAATCAGCCGAAGTAAGGAAGCGATACATCCCCTTTAAGTCTTGCAATGCTGCTGGGGTGTGGAGGGGCAGGACAGCAGGAGCGGTGCTAGGTGAGTACCGTACTGCGGGGACTGGAGTACAGCGAGCATGACTTTGGCCCAGAGCAGGGACCGTGCTGCGTTCTGTGAAGCTATTCATGCTTCCTCTTCTCTTGCATATAGAATGCTGTTCATGTCCCCTTCTCTCTCACATATAGACTGCTGATATTTGTTTCCTCCCTTATTGACCTCCATGCTCCTGTACTCCCAGACCCCCATCCTTTCCCATGTTACTACATACACAGTTCCTTCTTCTCCTCCTCTTTAGTGTTGTGCAGTGTAGTGTCAGGATTTGCACAAAATTGCAACAAAAATCAGAATAATATCTGCAGCCCCTTCTCCCCCCTGCTCTCTTACTGCTCCCCATACTTCTCAGCTGTGTCTGCATACTGCATCATGTCTATCATTCAGATTGTTAGCATGTTATGTCCAACCGCTGTTACGGACCGACCCAGCACACGCTAAGGCATTTATATATCAAGATAATTACTGAATACTTACTAAACATGACTTAATTCAATTCAATTATTTCTTTTTAACAGGATTCTGCTTTTCTTCTAGCACCACTTGTCAATGGGCTTTTTTGGTATTGCAACTCTGCCCCATTCAAGTGACTATTTGATGTGCAATACCAGAATCAGCCTATAGGTATAAGTGGCACTGTTTTTGCAAGTAAAAAGCCAAGTTTTTCTACTCTCATACAACATCCTTAATGTTTAGATGTGTAACTAGCTGCACTAATTGGGGCATATGTATGAAAACTATCTAGCAGTAAGACTGCCTTTTTTGCCTATAGCAACCAATCAGTGCTCATAGCAACCAATCAGTGCTCAGCTTTTAATTTTTCAAAGCCCTTTATGAAATGAAAGCTGAGCTTTTATTAGTTGTTACGGACAACAAAGACAGTCTTACTGCTAGACAGTCTTCATACACAGTGTATTTGATTTATAGATTTATTAATTTAAGTTGACCAAAAAGCAGAGCAAGAACAGAAAAAGACAAAATAAAGTCTAGAAGGGCTGGTATAGTGACGCCCCTGCTCACATTCAGACCTGCTTAAAGGGGTTTTGCCAGGATGTGCCTTATCTGCTAAGAAGCAAATGTAAACAAAGCAATGCTGAGCTAAGAGAGAGAGAGAGACACAGCCAGAGCACAGAGCCGTGCATAAGGGATCATGTGAAATGTTCACTCAAATAATCAAACTACAACTAGTGGATTCTGTATACAAAAGACAACATATTTCTACCTGGTGCCTTGAAAGCTTCTTCAGCTCCCTTTCATCAGATAAGAAGTGTGCTCTGTGCAAGCCCGGCCAGCAGCTCTTGTCAGGTCGTATCTAGTGCAAGCTTTTAAGTAAGTGCAGGTAAGGCAGCCTGTAGCTCTCTCAGGCTGCAATATTTTTAATCACATATATTTAGAAAAGTGATTAAATACCCATTTTGGAGGATCCCACGTCAACATTACATTGCGGCAAAACCCCTTTAAGCTTTTAACTTAGGTGTCCACAATACTAAACCTGGTTCCTTTTTATAATAATTCTGTTTATACGCAAGTATTTCACTTGTGAAGGAAGTACGGGGAATTCCACACACTGGAAATGCATTACAGTATATTCTCTTTTTTTCAGACTTTTCAGTTATTTAAATTTGCATAAATGGACTTGTGAATACGCCGTAATACATAAACTTAAAAATACAGTGTGTTCCACTAACTGGAGGCCTGAAAAAATTGCCCATAACTCAATGACTATATAACATATTTTGATAAAATTTGGACAAAACATGTGATGTACTTCAGATTTGGTTCAATATCAAATCTGATCTAAATCAGAGCATTTTGGTTTAGGACAGCCTGAATCAATTTTTTTGATAAAATCTTCCAAAAATTTACAAGAACAATAATCTCCATGTGGTCTAATTTCCTGTCCAACGGGATGTCAGCTTGTGGTCTAATTTCCTGTCCAACGGGATGTCAGATTGACTGAAAGTTGTGTCGAAACTTGAGTGTTGCTTCTCTGAACCGGAAAGTTAGTTTCCCTGAAACCTTTTAACCAACTCTAAGCCTAGCTTAGGGTTAGAGTTATTGTTACAGTTATGGGTAGATAAACTTTGTTTGTATGGGACGTTTCAAAACTGAAATTTTCAGAAGAACCTGTGTCTGTCTGAACAAGGCACCATTCGAGAAATACTTGTCAAAGCATACCTTACTAAGTGAAAATCAGGATCTGCTCATAACATGTTTTGGAAGTATCCTCCATTTGTGGTCAAACATTCCTGAACCCGATATTCAATATTACTGAATGTTCCCTTAAGTATGTCCCCCTTCACTGTAGCAGTCTCTTGTGGGAAGCTCCCATTCAGTTCCTGGATAGTTTGAGGCTTAATCTAGTAAACACTCCCAATTAGGAAGCCTCATAAGAAAAGGTCTTGCGGGGTAAAATTGGATAAGAGTTATGGTCCAAGTCCCTTAGACATTTTGATGATTTGATCCCCAAACATGCTGGGGGGTCAGGCGTGCTTGACTGTAAATGGAGGAAACTTTCAGCACATGTTATGAAGAGTTCCTGATTCTCGTTGAGTAAGGTACGTACATAGGAAAGATCTTTTGACCCTTTACTGTACGTCATCATGCCGGTAAGGAGATATGGAGCAGTCTCAGTCGTTGAGTCTGCTCCATAGACGGTGGATGCTCACTGTTAATTATAGCTGACATCTGCCGCTAACAGCAGGAATCAGAGCCAGCTCAGATCATTGCTGTTTAATCCTTTTTTCGGGTAGCCTAAAAGAATGAGGAGCAGTGCCGCGCATCGTTCTTCCTCACGATCCCCCCGTCCCATTGACTAGATTGTGGGGTGTCGAGCAGTTATTATGGCAGCTGAAAGCCTGCTGAAGACTTCCATAGCCGCCATGTTAGCGCTTCTGTTACTTCATATCTCTAGCTACAATACTGTTATGGTACATTTTGCCAGACATTGAAAGGGGGCATTATGGCTGATATGAAGGACATTGTGGATGATATGGGGGACATTGTAGCTTATATAGAGGACATTGTGGATGATATGTTGGACATTATGGCTGATATAGAGGACATTGTGGTTGACACTGGGTTGTATCATAGTTGGCAACAGGAAAATATTTGATAGACAATTGGCAATTATAGGTTACAATAGAGACGTAGTGGGGAACACTGTGGCTGGTTGAAGGATATTGAAGCTGGCAATAGGGGTCGTTAAAGCTGACCCTGGTGACCTTGTGGTGGACACTGGGAGGTTTGTAGTAGGGTGGTATTTAGCTGACACGGTCGGCGTTTTTACTGGAGGTGAGAGGTTAAATGACCTACATAGAACCACCTGAGACCAACTTACTTTATTAATTGATATCATGCGTCGGCAACTGTTCTCTCATTGTTTTGGTAGAATGGAAGTACATTTTGTAGACTACTTAAGGTTAAAGTAATATGGGTAATGTTAAATTATGTGTTACTATTTTTTGCAGAACAATCAAAGAAGAACAGAAAAACCCCAAAGGCCACAGAGAACGGAGCTACTCAGGAGATGTATGTATTCCTTCAGTAATATAATATCTGCTTATCCACACCATCCAAAATCCAGCATACTGTAGGACATGTAATGAAATATTTGCCTCACAGTTTTCTTTGTCTTGTAGCTCTGAATACTTGTTTGTGAAGCCACTAAGGGCATGAACTCAGCCTAGGTCTTTGGAGTCAAAATCTGTTTAATCTAAAACACTTCAGAAATATAAAGGAATAATTCATAGAATCTTAAGGACTTCATTTAGGTTTTCAAACATCAGAACAGTTGAATATTATTCTTGCCTATTTATACAGTATTTTGTATTTAATTGTCTTAGTGACCGTTTAATAGACTATTAGAATAGACAATTTTTTTTTTATCTACTCTTAGCTTTGGTGTTTTTGTGCTTTTTTTTTAGTTGTCTTTAATAATGTAGATTACAGAGGTTGAAGGTCAACTTTTGTGGCCTGAGTCTACTGCAATATTCCACCTGTTAAAGTATAACTCACCTTGGTTCTACCATGGTTGGGATCAGTATGTCTCAACTAGAAAAAAAAGACAGTAAATGGTAATCCAGGCTAATCTATACCTCTGCCCAGAAAAACCCATGACAACCATTAGCGGAACAATTGTCCCGAAAAGGATGGTCCCGCACAACTTACACCTGTTGCACCCTAATAATTATCCCCAGTCTCCTGGATAATGCTCACCCGTATACAAAAACCTATGCTCTACCAGATGCGTTTCGCTCAGAGATAACTGAACTCTTCAGTAGGTAGCTAGGAAAAGAACAGTAGTAGCCACCGATGGGTAATAGCATTAACAAATATTGGGTAGTATCTGGGGATACTTGACAGGATAACTATTCCCTGATGGCACACTATCTCACTACCTTATATTTGAGAGTAACTATTCCCCGAGGGCACACTAGCTCTCTACCCTATATTTGTTAATACTATTACCCAACGGTTGCTACTACTATTCTTTTCCTAGCTACCCACTGAAGAGCTCAGTTATCTCTGAGCGAAACGCGTCTGAGGTGGGCATTATCCCGGAGACTGAGGATAATTATTAGGGTGCAACAGGTGTAACTTGTGCGGGACCGTCCTTTTCCTGACGATTGTTCCACTAAGGTTTGTTACAGGGTTTTTCTGAGCATAGGGACAGATTAGCCTGGAATACCATTTACCCTTTTTTTTTCTAATTGAGATATACACTTATTCCTTAATAAGGACTATCTGATATTGCAAGAAGACAAGCACGATGCATGCATACTCATTACTGGTCGGTGAGTCTTATTCTTGGTTATAATAATTTTTTATAAGGATATATAAGTAAAAGTTATTAAATATATTTTTTCCTTTTGTGTATTTGTTGGGATATTTCTCTTGGAGACTTAATTTTTTTATTTTTGACATCAGTATGGTTCATTTTTCGTGGGTGAACTCTACTAAGGCATGTGTCTCCTCAAAGTTTGGAGATACTCTCTTCTTTAGAGGTGGAACAAAGATGCACCATGATATAATGGCACAGAAAGTTATCTCAAGTGTATCACTGTCAAGTTTAACTTTGCTACATCCATATGGTCAATAGGAGGGTCAGATCTCTGTTCCAGAGCGAGAGAGAGGAAACATTCCCCATGAATAGAGGAGTAGAAAGCTCGTGGGCACCAATGCAAAATATGTAATATGGTTCCCCAACCATTATTAGTCATTTATAGTAATAGTCTCCTCATATAGGTCAGAGGGACTCTGTGCTCCCTCAGATTTAAAGGTCCAAGTACAAACACAACCAAGGCACCTATTATTATGCCCTTGTCTATGGAAATGTTAGATAATACTCTATTGTTCCAAGACCCAAAATGAAACAAAAGCAGATCTATTGAACAATACATTCAATGGCCTTGACCCATTGACTCTCTGATGACCTCAGCTGACTAAAACAATAGTAGTAACAACTTAAAGGGGTTGTCTCATCTCACAGTTTCATAGAGCAAAGCAGCATTCTTTTATTCATGCATCCTGTCACTTCCTGGTCTAGCTGTCTGTAATTAGCATATAAGCTCCATGTATTCAGACCTCTGCTAATTAGGTAAACAATCTCCTGTTAGCAGGTCCAGAGAATCCTCTGAGCTAAAGTAAACAGTAGTAATTAGTGTCTTTTGTCTTAAAGACCAGATAACACAAAAGCTCTCAGGCTGCCAGTAGTTCTGTGCTGTGACCTGTGTGATGGCATCACTCCCTGCTATCAGATAGAACAAACATCAGAGGGAGAGCAAACAAACAGGTCGGCCACTAGATAAACCAGAAAGCCCTCAGAAGGTGATAAAATCATTTGTAGCTCCTTAACAAAAAAAAAAACAAAAAAAATGAACAAAGCAATATATTTGGAAAACGTCTTCATTTAGGGCCACATGTATGAAAACTGTTTAACCTATGGGCAAAAAAGTGAGTTTTACACCTAAACAGGTTCATACATGTGGCCCTTAGTGTTCCCTACATGTTGGAAGCTAATCTTTGTCGTGAGACAACCCCTTTAATTTAGTGCTATTATTAGAATTGCTCTGATCAATGTTGGGAGCAATCAAAATCTAATAGTTGACTGCCAATAAAAAGTATACATTTCCTATCTAGCCACAGTTTACCATAGCTAGCTGTTATGACATAGTACACAGGCCATGGTCTATATTTTTCAGTTACCTCTATAAAGAAAGATGTATGGAAGTTTAATTGTATGTGGCTATTTTGCTTGAAAATTCAAAGTTATTGTTTATCATCTTTAATCAATATATTTTTGTACAGTAAATAGGTTATAATTGGTTTCTCTCAGCTGATGCCCCTTGTAATCTGTGAGGATTTCATTTCCCAGCAGCTCCTCCACAGGTCAAGTGAGGCATTACACAGTGCAGAGTCCTCCAGGGTAAAGGATGCTCTTTGCAGTTACTCTTATTTCTGGGTAACTAAGGTCATAAACAAAGGGACAGACCCCAGAATTTCCAATTTGACAATTGCTTTTCCAAGCCAGCTAAATTCTAAATTGGAATTTTTTTTCTAACATTTCACTTTAGCATCTAATTTGTAATTTCTGTTTTTTTTTCAGTAGGGAGGGGGATAAATTCATCGATAAAGTGGAAGCGAATGGTTCTTGACAAAATTCCAAAATTCTGGTGTCACAAGGGAATGCAAAACTGACTCCATACGTTTCCTTGATACTTCCAATGATTCCACGGAATTATCCATTTCTTTCATGCACCTTTTGAAATTTGAAACGTACCGACTGAAGGTTCTCCTAATGGGAAATGTCTGGATGGATATCAATGGTCACATGTTTTTTTTTCATAATTTGATATTGTGTTGGCATACAAAGTGAATTTTTCCAATATGACTTCTATGCTGTTTATTGCTATGTTCTCACTGACCTGCTTGTGATAAAGCATATACATATGAAACATGAAAAAAAAGTCCCATGTAGCCAAGGAAAAAACAAAAATTTATTTCAGTGATTTTTCAAGTTGCCCTGAATTATTGGATTTTGTGGACCAGTACCTGCCACTGGCAGCCAGGATCAGAGACAACTCCAATCCCAACCTTCGAACCTCAACAGCAGCAATTGCAATAATCTGGAAAATGAAGGATTTTTGGCGTTTGAACCTTGATTGTACAACACTGTTGGGTCGTGATCTTGTATGTATAGCCGGTATTTATAGACAATCGAATATTGATGTATAAGTGCAATGTTTTTTCTGTAGATAAGCTTTATTTTTGGTATTTACAAGCTTTTGCTCATAACTTACATACTGTTGATTTATATTTTGGGGACTTTTTTTTTGCTTTTTGTTGTTTTTTAGATCAATAACTGACTGTTTTCATATTTTTGAATTATTTTCTTTTTATATAAATTTATAAAACGAACAAAAATTAGGAAACTCAATGAGAAAATTATAACCAGTGCCAAATTTTAGGTCTTTTGAAGCTTTAGTAAGAAAATCTAACTGCAATTTATTGTTTTTAGATATTTTCATAGAGGGTTTAGATGAGGTAAATGTTACTGCCGGGGGGAATGGTTCTTTTGTAATTCCTGTATTAAAGTAAAGAACAAAAATGGACAAAATGGGTTTTCACATGGCAAAGGCTGTAAAGAGGACCAGCTTCATCTCCTATTATGTCTGCTTAGCAGATACTTGTGTTCACTGTAAAATAACAATTCCGAAGCCTCTTCTCTTCTAACGCGGTGTTGTACTGTTCCACTGTTATTACTAGAAATGTATTACTGAATCTGTCAAGTGGGTGTTACCATTCACAGTTTTCAAAGGGATGTGCCTCTGCACAATCTAGACAATAATATTTGGTTTTATTCATCCAAAAAACTTTTTTGAAAAAAATGAGCATAGGTGCACACTGTTGTGGCAGCAATATACATATACATTCCAATATCAGCAGCACACTATTAACTAAAAAACTATTAAAAGGCACATAGGAATTTCTGCTACTTAGGATGCATGACAAATTTTCGAGGTTCTTAGTTCACATTTTTGATCAAAACTGCTTAAGCCCACCTTCCAATCAGCAAGGCGACCTCAAAACAGGTGGGAATCTACACTAACGTTATCTCTCTTTAGGGCCTGTTAAGACCTCTGCACACACCAACTCTGTCAGCACTGATTGGATACTGTTAGACTATGCAGGTACACACCCCCAATTGGTAACACACAGCTGACAGATTGGTAATGAATTTCTAGGAAGAGGAACAAGGGAACCACACGACAAAGAGATCTAATGGAAGATTCCCCTGAATTGGTATTTTATGGGAAATACAATAATTTATTAAAACATATATATATATATATATATATATATATATATATATATATTTATATATATATAATATATATATCATATATATTTGATATATATTTATATCATTTATATATCATATACATATATATATATAATATATATATATATATATATATAAACAATAGCCACAAGCTTCTTGCAAATGCAGGATTTAACTGTGCCTCAGGCAATCAGTAAAGGAGTATGGAGGTGGCTTACTTGCTGAGTTCGGTCCCTATACAGGAGATAACAGTTGTGAATGCCAACCCAGACCTAACTTCTGGCATGGAAGACCATTCTGATGCCGGCCTATTAACTAGACATGGGAGGACTGATCAAGGATCGCAACAGTGCACAGCATCGTTTCTTAATCTATTAGATTCTATAGAAACTTTTGCTGCAGTGAATAGCGTTAGCGGAAACCAGTGGATTAAGATCCTTGATCAGTCCTCCCATGTCTAGTTAATAGGCTGGGATTAGAATGGTCTCCATGCCAGATGTTTGGGTCAGGTTGTATTTCACAACAGCAGCTGAAGCATCCGCGGAAGCTAATGGTTGAAGAAACGGTACTGTGCACTGTTCTGGTCCTTGATCAGACCTTCCATGTGGAGTTCACCAACTGTTGATTGGTTTTTGGGGCAACCAGAGGTCTAATGAAGGTCTCCATGGCCGCCATCTTGTTACTCTGCAAGCCATTATTGCACTGTGTTCCGCAATATATTTTAATTGCGTAACAGTGTACAAGTGATTGTGCCCACAAGTGGCCAACTACCCTATGAGGACAACAAGTAAGAGAAAAAAATAAATAAAAAAGTTGCCAAAACTAAAAAAAAATGTAAAAGCTCAAAACACCCCCTTCTCCATTTTACAAAAAAGAAAATAAAAAAGTTTCACATAATAAGTCTTGCATCCATAAAGTTATGATCCAATAAACTAGAACATAATTTATCCTGTACGTTGTATACCACAGAAACGAATTTCCAAAGCCAAAATTTAATTTTTTGAGGGTTGTTTAGCGTTGTCAAAAAAATGGGATCAAAAAGTGATCAGAAATTCGCATGTACCCCAAAAGGGTACCAATAAAAACTACCCTTCAACCCGCAAAAAATAAGGTTCATGGATTAAAAAACCAAAAAAATTTTTTTTCAGAAAGTGGCACTGGGAAGCAAATTTACAAAAATATATTTTTTTCAAAATACTAAACAAAATGACAGCTCTAAAAATTTGGTGTCACCAGAATTGTATCAACCTGAATAACACAGAAAGCATGTCATTTATACTGACATTTATATCCAAAAAACTAAACCCCCCACAAAATAGTGTTTTTTTCATATTACAGGCAGTCCCCGACTTACATCGTTCCGACTTACATTCGTCCCCTTGTTACAAACGGAGACTTATGGGCGTGGCTGACATTCAACACTGAGTTACGCCCCATGATAACCAAGTGCCACATTTAATAAATCTACCTGTTCTGACTTACATACAATTTCAACTTAAGAACAAACCTACAGTCCCTATCCCGTTTGTAACCCGGGGACTGCCTGTACATCCCACAAAAAAAAAAAAATTCCCAGTATATTCTATGCTGCGGTAAATGGCACAATTAAAAAGTACATCTTGTCCTGCAAAAAACAGGCCCTCACATGTCTATGTAGATGGAAGAAAAAGTTATGGCTCTTGGAAGGCAGGGGGAAAAAAACCAAATGCAATGTATGCAAAAATCCCTACAGCGGGGAGGGGCTAAGCTGATTGTTGCAATAGGATTTCTACACAGCAGAAGTTTGTATTGATCATATGATCATTACTTTTCCCTTGTCATTAGTTGGGAACAGATGCCAAGTGCACAGTGTCATAAAACAGCTGAACTCATCCTTGGATAAAAAAAACAAAAACCAAAAATATAAAAAATAATAAAAGATAAAAAATGACGACGCACCTTGTAAATTTGACTAGTCTCCTATGGGGCACTCATTTACTTTCAGTCTTTGTTGTTATACTCGCTTAGTGGTTCTCCCGATGCCCTATGGAGATTGTAAGTTATTAGTACTGTGTATCTTACTATAGGTACTGTTAAAAAACTTTTCTGTTTTCTCATTATTTTCGAGAATATTAGTTCAAAAGGTATAAAGTTTAAGAAAAATTTTATGCAATTGGACAGTCTGAAGCACTGTAAATCTGTATCTGAATCTTAAGTTGGACTTTGAAGGGAGCCTGCCGCGCTGATCATGCTATCTGATCTGTGGGCAGCATGTTATAGAGCAGGACTAGCTGAGAAGATTTATATATTGTTCTGTGGGGAAAGATTGAGTAGAAATTGTAGTTCATTCACTGCTTATTTTCAGTAAAGGAGTCCAGGAGGCGGCCTTATCAATGACTGACCACCCACTGGACTCCTTAACTCAGAATAAGCAGAAATTTAAATAAGTTACAAATTTTAACGATTATTTCCCCCTCAAAGCCATATATCAATCTGTTTAGCTCCTCCTGCTTTATAACAGGCCTACACAACATTGCAAAAGGTGGGGGCTGGACTGCCTGGGTCTGCCCCCTGCATGCTCAGGATTGTCCTGGACCGCCCCCAAATGGGAGGACACTGCCCATTTTGGGGACAGGGGTTACATAGGCCTTTTGGGGATAGAGCCACTCCCTTGTGTGGGCCATATGTTGTGCAGGCCTGCTCTATAACATACTAATGGGAGATCAGACAGCATGTTCAATGTGACAGATACCCTTTAAGCTGGTATTTTATGTAACTTTTTTTAAGCTTGTAGAATATTTGTTTGATGATTTATTTTTGTAATATTTATAGACAGAACTATTTATATAAGTTCATCAGGGAAATATTGAATAAAGCTGGGTACGTGTCCGGGTCCTTATTATTATTATTTTTTTTATAATTACTTTACATATTTTGCAGAAATAATAAAAAAGTCACATTGAAGAAATGACGTATAAATCATTTTGGAGGAAAAGATGTAAAAAATCAATTAAATCCTGCTCAATCTGTGCTTAAGAGTCCAGTGGGCGGACTTATCAGTGAACAAACTATGGATGCAGCAGAGCTGAACTTGACCGTGATATCATTGCTTTTTTTGTTATCTGCTCTTTGACAAAGTGGAGATCACATCCTGCGCTCTAAAATCTTGGTGTGTCATCCATCAAGTTTAGTTTTGCTACATCTGCGTGGAAATCAGCTGCACTGGGAAATGGATATGACTGCACACCTCCCCAGACCGGATCCAAAGTACATAAGTATTGACAAACTTTACTCCCCACTTGTCTCGGTCCGTCAGCCTACTCTCCATCATCCTACAGTCTCCCCCAGTGCTGGTTCTCCAACTTAAAGGGGTTTTGAAAGGACGTCCCTTATCTGCTAAGAAGCAATTGTAAACAAGCCACACTGAGCTGAGAGAGCAAGAGACACAGCCAGAGCACAGAGCCATGCATAAGGGATTGTGTGAAATGTTCACTGAAATAATCAAACTACAACTTGTGGACTCTGTATACAAAAGACAACAGCTTTCTCCACAGCAGCTTGAAAGCTTCTTCATGTTCCCTGTCATCAGATAAAGCAGGGATCTACTCAGATAATCACACTACAACTAGTGGATTCTGTATACAAAAGACAACATATTTCTACCCGGTGCCTTGAAAACTTCTGCAGCTCAGTCTCATCAGATAAGAAGTGTGCTCTGCGTAAGCCCGGCCAGTAGCTCTTGTCAGGTCGTATCTAATAGAAGCTTTGAAGTAACTAAGGGCATGTAAGGCAGCCTGTAATTCTCTCAGGCTGCAATTTTTGTAATCACATATATTTAGAAAAGTGATTAAAAACCCATTTTGGAGGATCCCACGTCAACATTACATCGTGGCAAAACCCCTTTAATAGGCCTGTGTGCTCCACCACAACTGTCTTAACAGCAGTATGGGTCCCTGGGAACAGCAGTGCATTGGGCCCTGCCGAAATTCATGATCTAACATCAGGTCATACCTGTAGTAACATCTAAACATGGCACCATGTAAGGTCATGCCTCTAACCACCCCAAAGCATACCCATATCATCACAACGGCTACAGTGGGACACACCTCTGACTATTTGGCAGGGCAAGGAGCTCATGAATTTTAACTGTTTGCATGTCCTACATATACACAAATTAATAAATAAGTGCAATTATCAAGGGATCCGGGGCATGTGTCCTGCATTCCTGGGACATGCATTCACCACCTGGGGTCATTATGCTTGTGGGGCAGCAGGGCAACTGCCTAGTGTACCCAATGGACAATATGGCCCTATGTGCCACCCAGGTTTCCAAGGCCAACGACTTTCCAACTATATCCTTAAATGCCACCTCCCCCTTTCATGCCGGTTCATTGGTGTATTTCATAATGCTGATTTGTGATTTCCAGTGTGTATTATCAGTATCTGACATCTGCTGGTTTCCGAACCTTCTGTTTGTCTACTGCCTGCCCTGACCTTCTATCTGTGGCCTAACAATAAAGGTACTCTAGCTGCCCTGACTTTCTGCTCGTGACTCGTCCATCTCTGTATATTTCTTTCGGTACCATGAGTAACCATATCACGGGTAGTAACCTAGGAGTTCACTTCAGCGAAGTCTGGATACTATGTACAAGGGGTTAAAGAGTGAAAACCAGGAAACTCCTTAGACTCCGCACCTTTGCTTTGGTCAATGCTGATTTGCTGAGGATCCACCACCTGTCTCTGGTGAGGGTAATAGACAAAAATTCAGTTCACCATTTCCAGGCTCAGACCGGCCCACAGGGGACCATGGAAAACCCATAAGTGGGATCCTGGACATTTCAGACCTGGGCCTGCTTTTTAGGAAGAAAGGCAGAGGAAAAGAGGCAGAAAGAAAAAGGCATGGGCAGTATATGCAATCATGTACATTAGCTGTAGGGTAGGCCCCAAGAATCAACTCCACTAATGGTCCCCAAAAATCAACTCCATTGGTTGTCCCCAAAATCAACTTCACTGATGGGCTCCAAGAATCAACTCTACTGGAGGGCCCCGAGAATCAACTCCACTGGTGGACCCCGAGAATCAACTCCACTGGTGGACCCCGAGAATCAACTCCACTGTGGATCCCAAAATCAACTCCACTGGTGGGATCCAAGAATCAACTCCACTGGTGGGCCCCAAGAATCAACTCCACTGGTGGGCCCTAAAATGGACTCCACAGGTGGACCCCAGGAATCAGCTCTACTGGTGGGCCCAAGAATTAATTCCACTGGTTGGGCCCAAGAATCAACTCCACTCATGGGCCCCAAGTATCACCTCCACTGCTGGGCCCCAGGCACCCCGGTCCAACACTGACCATTGATATGATCTTTTAATCACCAAAGCAACATTTCATTTCACATATGATTGTTGCTTAGGCTTGAAAAGACTCATATTTGAGTTGAAATTTTGGAGTAGCAAATAAAAGATGCTGATATGGTGAAAGTGAATGACTTATCAGCGACTGACATCTATTTCTGTATGCGCACTCACCTTACTCCACCCACTGGACTCCTAAATCCAGAGTGAGACATCCATGTGAATTTAGCGTAACAGTGCTAAAGGGTTACATGGATGCAAGTCAACTTGGGTGATGTGGAGGGTTCAATGTCTTGACAGTTCGTTTTCTTATACATATATATATATATATACTGTATATGTTATAAGTGTTGGAGTAATTTTTGTATAACTTAATTTTTGTAATAAAAACTATTAAACCTATTTAGTTTTGAGTTGTTTTTCTTTAAATAAACAGGTATAATAGCAAACTTTAAAAACTTAGGATTTTACGCTATAGCAAATACACTTGGGGCTTGTCTAGAAAATTCCATCTGTTCCTTTAGGTTGGGAGGTCCTCAGTCCAGCTGACGGTCCAGCAATGAAGTAACACAGTTCTGTGAAACAGGGGCAGGCAGGGGTTATGGCACTTTCCTTCTGAAACCCATTTGCCAATCTTCACTTCCACGTTTGGGAGGATGTTCTAAAAGGACATTTTTCCTTCTCCCGTCTTCCTGCCATATTTCCCCTGGTATGTGGATCATCAATGACAATGGCTCCACACCTCTCCTGCAAATGCACTGTCAATTACAATCAGCCCCACAATACTGTCTGAAGGAATTACTCCCATCTCTTACCTTATGGGTTATCCAGCTGCAGAGAACGGAGAGATGAGAATAGACGTAAGGTTCTTCCCAATCATTTCTATGGGATTTCAGAATTCAGCTGAGCATGGCTGTACG
Source organism: Phyllomedusa bahiana (assembly GCA_025379985.1). Lineage (NCBI taxonomy): Eukaryota > Metazoa > Chordata > Amphibia > Anura > Hylidae > Phyllomedusa > Phyllomedusa bahiana. The sequence goes on from JAODAL010012241.1 coordinate 23,154, forward strand.
CCCATAGAAAAGAATGAGAAGCTACGTACGCATGGCCACCTCTATATTCTCTGCAGGTGGCTATTCTTATCTCCTAATCTAATTAGGAAGAGCCAGGTCAAACTGACCTACCAGAGTACCAGAGAGTTATCTGATGGGCCCAAGCTATGACACAATAAAGAACACTTAATATTTCGGAGACCCACATAATTTCCTCTGATAGGCCCTTACATAAGTTCCTCTGGTGGGCCCTCATGTAATTTCTTCTGGTAGCCCCTCATATAATCTCCTCTGGTGGCCCTCAGAATAATTTCCTCTGGTGGGCTCTTGTGTAATTTCCTCTGGTAGACCCTCATATAATTTCCTCTAATAGGCCCTTACATAAGTTCCTTTGATGGGCCCTCATGTAATTTCTTCTGGTAGCCCCTCATATAATCTCCTCTGGTGGGCCCTCAGAATAATTTCCTCTGCTTGGTCCTCGTATAATTTCCTCTGTTAGTCCAGAATATAATTTCCTCTGGTAGCCCCTCATATAATTTCCTCTGGTGGGCCCTCCATTAAATTTCCTCTGGTAGTCCCTCATATAATTTCCTCTGGTGGGCTCTCATGTAATTTCCTGTAATTGGCCCTCTTATAACTTCCTCTGGTGGGCCCTCCTATAATTTCCTCTAGTGGGCCCTCCTATAATTTCCTCTGGTGGGCCCTCATATAGTTTCCTCTGTTAGGCCCTCATATAATTTCTTCTGGTAGGCCCTCATATAATTTTCTCTGGTAGGCCATCATATACTTTCCTCTGGTGGGCCCTCATATACTTTCCTCTTTCGGGCCCTCATATACTTTCCTCTGGTGGGCCCTCATATACTTTCCTCTTTCGGGCCCTCATATAATTTCCTTTGGTGGGCCATTATATAACTTCCTCCGGTAGACCCAAAGAACCTCAGTCTAAACATCATGATGAGAACGCCCACAGCCTGAACAGGAAGTGGGAGCCTGAAGCTGTAGAACCGTTCACAGCATAAATGGGAAGTAGAAGACTGAAGCTGTAGAAATACCCACAGTCTGAACAGGAAGTGAGAGCCTGAAGCTGTAGAACCGACCACAGCCTGAACAGGAAGTGAGAGCCTGAAGCTGTAGAACCGACCACAGCCTGAACAGGAAGTGGGAGCCTGAAGCTGTAGAACTTTCCACCACCTAAACGGGAAGTAGAAGCCTGAAGCTGGCTGTGAAGAGCAGGCTCTGGGAAACAGCATGGTGAGAACAACCCTTTAAGTACATGACTGAATTACACTACTCACAAAAAGTTTGGCTTTCGGATAAAAATTTATGGAAAACATAAAAATTTCACACTACAATGATATTATATCCTGAAAGTCATAGCATGCAATGTTGATTTTCTCATTTTAAATTTAATGTAACAAAACCCAACAACAGTGGAGGGTTTACACCACTAAAAAATTCAGTCTCAGTAACGTGTCATGTGGCCTTGAGCATCATTTACAGCTTGACAATAATGTCTCCTGCTATTCACAAGTCCAGTTACTGACTGCTAAGGCATCCCACTCTTCTTGAAGGGCGCCCCCCAGGTCATTGAGGTTCAGGGCTGCAGAATTACTGGCCTCTACAGGGCGACTCTGCTGATCTCACAGGTTTCCTAGGGGGTTCAGGTCTGGAGAAAGTGCAGCTGCTCCATTTGAGGTCCCCCTGTCTCCAACAGCCGCTCCCTAATGATGGGACCTCGATGAGCTGGAGCATTGTTCTCCATAAAGATGAGATGAGCCCTGTGTTGTTCATGCAGAGGCTCAATGACTGGATCCATGATGTTATTCCAGTAGTAGAGGCGTCACTGAGCCATTCACAGAGTGTAGGGCAGTTCTATATGGAATAGACACATCTGCCCCCACTGTAATACCACCAAAGGCTCGTCTGGTGACTACAGTGGCTGATGCATAGGGCTCTCCTTGATGTCTCAAGCATTGGTGGTTTCCGTCGTTTATGCTCAGTTTATGCTCAGAGTGAATTGGCCCATGCAAGACGATGATGCCTGTGCCTGGTGGTGTCATCAGGTCATCTAGCATGCAGACCATGCTGATGTAAATGGTTATGAATGCTCTGACGTGACACTTGGTGCCTTTCACCTCCCTTAAATGTGCCTGGAGTTGTGCGGATTTCATCATCAGGTTCCGCAGGGCAATGGTTACAATGATGGAGCCAAAGGACGTCCACTTCTTTGCCTTTCTGTTACTCTTCCAGTCTCTGAGTATCTCTGATACAAAGTGCTGATACTCTGTGACACTCTAAGCTCAGTGGCCACTTTCATTTGAAAGCATCCTGCTTGAAGCCTCCCAATAGCAAGGTACTGTTGATCCATTGTAAGGTATTGTCTAGGTCAGGTTGAGGAGGACTGTTTAAATCCCAATTCAAATTGATCCCCTAAATTTATTGGGTGATTCAGGAATCAAACACCTGTTGTGAATTTTGTCATTAAAGGGGTTGTATCATTTCATTAAATGGCCTTCAGAATAAGGGGACAGTGAAAACAAACAACTTTGCAATTGGATGTCATTAGCAAAGCTGTCTTGTTTTCACAGTCTCCCTTATCTTCAGTTTCTGTAAACAAACTTCTCCAGTGCTGGTCGGATCCCTCCTCCTTGCATTTCATTAACTGAGGGCTATAATAATTTACATTCTGTACATCCCCCCCCCCCTCCTCCACCCGGTCAACTGTATTCACAGAGCTTGCATTCCTGCCTCTCACTCAGAATTAGGGGCCGTGAACAATTTCACTCTACAGTTAGCTGCCTCCTCATTGACACTGCAGCTGTCTCTAAATCCAGAAAATAGGAAAATTTGTGGCCCGGTGCCTTAATGCTCCTGCGTGTTGGTGCTTATGTTAAATGAAGGGAGACGGATCTGTGCTGGATTCAACTGTAGAAACCGTCCAGCTGTGAGGGGATCAGTGCTGAGTTCATGGAAGACTGTTTAGACTGAATGCAGGTATGTAAACAGCTCTTACACAAAAAATAAGACTGCATAGTGAGAGGACAGTGACGGGTTTGGAGGGGAACAAAACACACACACACTGGAGCCAGCATGAACAGTGAAGGGGGGATGATGTCATTCCTTTTCAGTTAAGAAACGCCCAGCTGGGAGGGGAAGAAACGCCCTTGATTTCAGGAAACGAGAGGATCAAGCTTCAAGAAAACAGCCAAACTGATGAAGCGATACATCCCCTTTAACCCCTTAAGCCGAACGCCTGAAAAGTATTTTAATGACCAGAAATTTTTTTTAGTTTTTGCCTCCTTGCGTTTCAACGGTTTTTAACTTTTTATTTTTTCCAATGGCGCAGCTGTATGAGGCCGTTTTATTCGAGACAAGTTGTACTTTTATGGGGGAATAGTTTAAGTTCACTTAGAAATAATTGCAGTATTTTTATTTTTTACACCATTCACATTTCACACTTAAAAACTAGTTAGATTAATTCTACAGGTTATTACGGTCATTTTGGATACCCAAATATGTGTAGGTTTTTTTGTGCGTGTAATTTATGCACAGTTATTTTTTGTTAAAATATTTATTTTTTATTTTTTTATTTATTTTTTTATTCTTTTTTTTACACTTTTTTTTTATTTTATTTTTTTACTCCCATGAAAACTGTTTATCATTTTTTTATTTTTACACTTAGTCATGTATTAGCATATTCATATACGCTAATACATTATTTAACCTGTGTCAGTCGACCCCAGGCAGTGATCTGGACAGCACACAGTGCGTCCTAATCACTGGCTTGTTACACAGCCCGCTCTGGGGCCCACTCTAGGTCCCAGGGCCCGACTGTGGGAGCCGTTCCCTGACTCTGTCGGGTCAACCGGGTGTTCCCGATCAAAACCACAGAGCAGGGGAACCCTTTTATTGCGCAGCGGTACGCCCGCCGCAATCAAAGGGTTAAAGTTCAGTTGCGGAGGTTTTCTCTGCTCCCCGATGCCTGCAGGAGATGCTCTGGGTACAGGGGTTTGTGAGTACAAACCCCGGTCCCCGCGCCCAATTGCGGCAAACCGGAGCGCCGCCCCAAATCCCGCCCTAAAGTCGGCGGGCGGTCGTTAAGGGGTTAAGCTCCTTGTTAGTGTTGTGCACTAAGTACTGTAACACTGAACAGGTGGACATGTGCTTCTAAAGGGAAGAGATCGGCTCAATTAGTGCATTACATTTTTTTTTATACATGTTATGTTCATCCTGAAATTTCAAACTAGAGTAGAATATTTGTTGCTGCTCCTGTGACAAAAAAGTTTAGCCTCAGATGTTGATAAGATCTTTGAGCGACACCAGCTTTCACCAGCACCATGTTCTTCTCACCAGGGCACGCTGATATGTTTTCCCAAAAATACTTTGCTACTCTGGAGGATTCTGCTGCTGAGGGTGAAGCTTCTAATCAGGAACTGAAATCTTTTGCTTGGGATGTATGACATCAAACCAGCACAGAGAAGATAACATTTGCTATGTTTGCTGTGGCTGCGCCCTAGATCTACAGGGAATATATTGTAACTAACATTTTCGGGTTAATTGAAGTTGTGTGTTCCCACTAAATAAAAATCCCCAAATTTTCCCAAAATGCAGCAATGCTTTTATCACTCATTTCCTTGTACATCTACGAAACATTAACTTCTCCCCTTTATCTAATGAGCTGGTGAGCTAGAGAGAAATGGTAAAGAATAGACTCAAGGTCATCTGATATTGACAGAGCACGGGATATGCAAAGAGGCAGAAGCAACACCTCATCCCAAGGAACTTTTATATCTTCCTGATGGGCCAGCCAAGCATTGTAGTCCATTGACTTAGAAACTTATATCTGGAGCTATGCTGACTGCATCCCACAGCTGCTGGAGGGTTCATAGAGTCCACAACACCATTCAGCCCCACGCATGCTCCATTGGGGTCAAGTCTGAAGAATTAGGGGCCAGGGCAGTACATGGAAGTCTTGGTCAGGCTCTTCCAACTAATGTCGGACATTTCCAGTTGTGTGACATATTGTTACGTGTCGCATTGTCTTGCTGGAAGATCACATGTGCCCGAGGAAAGACAATCAGCATGTATGGGTGTATCTGATCATGGATGGATTCATACCCAATTTGGTTGGAAGCTTCTTTTTAGGGATGAATCGTTTGGGATCCAAAAAGGGTGCCAGTGACATCCTCTGCTACGGGGCCCCATACACAGTTAGGGTTAGCAGAGGAGCAGTGACATCCGTCTGCTCGGGCCCCATACACAAGTAGGGTTAGCGAGGTGCAGTGACATCCCCTCTGCTATGGGGCCCCATACACAGTGGTTACAAACTGCAGGGAACAGTATCTGTCTGCCCGGGGCCCATACACAGGGAGGGTTAGCAGAGGTTGCAGTGACATCCGTCTGCTCCGGGGCCATACACAGTTGGGTTAGCAAAAGGTGCAGTGACATCCGTCTGCTCCTGGGACCCATAAAAAGTAGGGTTAACAGAGGTGCAGTGACAATCCGTATGCTCAGGGGCCCCATACACAGTAGGGTTAGGAGAGGTGCAGTGACATCTGTCTGCTCCGGGCCCCATACACAGTAGGGTTAGCAGAGGTGCAGTGACATCCACCTGCTCCAGAGTCTAATACACAGTAGCTTTAGCAGAGGTGCAGTGAAATCTGTCTGCTCTGGGGCCCCATACACAGTAGCTTTAGCAGAGGTGCAGTGACATCCGTCTGCTCCGGGGCCCCATACACAGTAGCTTTAGCAGAGGTGCAGTGACATCCGTCTACTCCTGGGTCCCATACACAGTAAGGTTAGCAGAGATGCAGTGACATCCGTCTGCACTGAGGCCCCATACACAGTAGGGTTAGCCGAGGTGCAGTGACAGCCGTCTGTCCGGGGCCCCATACCCTGTGGCGCTGCAGAATCCTAGCTCCTTTCTCATGAGCCTTTTAGAGTCTATGTGATAATGGTACATTGTTGTTGATGTTGTTATGGTGCCACCACCTTGTACAAGGAACAACATCTCTAACTATTTCATGAGTCATGGACAATGTGCAAATAGGTGCAGCCACTTACAAGTAATAGGGAGTCTTCCAGGAAATTCCATGACATTCTAAGACATGAGGGCTCTGACAATTTTTATTATTGTTATAGTTTTGGAGATCCCCTAAAGAGCAATGTTTTTCCACATAAACAGGGCATAATATCAGAATATAGATGTGTGTACATCATGTGCCTAATAGAGATGAGCGAGCAGCAAAAGGTTCTAGTTCGATTACAACCTCGAACTTTTGTGAGTTCGGTTCAAGGTTCAATTCAAACTAGATCTCGAACCCCATTAAAGTCTATGGGAGAAGATGTTTGTGTTAATTTTTATACCTATCCAGGTGAGGAGAAGCTGGAATTACCATCCATAACAGTAACCTGGATACATGGAACAACTTAGTGAAGAAAATTTGGCTCTAAGAGTGACAGAAAAAAAAACTGAGAGGCTAAAATAGTTCATTCCTTTCAACGGCTAACTGAAAAGATGAGGACAGCTTGCAAGCAGTGGCGTAGCTATAGGAGGTGCAGCGGTAGCAGCTGCTATGGGGCCCTGCATCCTGAGGGGGCCCAAAAGACCCTTTGACACACAGGAGATTTGGAGACGGTGTGTTATATAATTACTCAACCCCCAAAACTACAAAAACTGAACTTTTGGGACTGAGTATGAAATTAGCAAATCCAAGCCCTTGTATAAAATATCCATGTATATGAGAGTTAGGCATTATGTGGGTCCTGCAAAAAGTCGCCAAATAACAGCTTCTGGTGTGGTAAAGATGCAGCCAAACAATACCCCAAAATCCCTAACTATTGCTGTCTATGGAGGGGGAAAATGCTATCTAACTAAGAGCAGTCTGTACAGTACAGAAAGTGAGCTGAAAATGGCGCCCCACAAGGCAATACAGTGAGATATAGATAACATGGTCATGTGATTTTAGCAGCCAATGAGAGCCCTACACCTCAGCAATGAAGTTTTTGACACTTCTCTGTGCTCTGCGCTGATTGGATGGCCGCCAAAAGTGCAGAAAGGTGATTGGATGGCTGCCAAAAGTGCAGAAAGGTGAATGGATGGCCGCCAAAAGTGCAGAAAGGTGATTGGATGGCTGCCAAAAGTGCAGAAAGGTGACTGGATGGCTGAAAAAGTGCAGAAAGTTGCTGAAAACTAAACTGAAAATGACATGTCGAACTAGAACTAGAACTTTACTCGAACGAACAGTAAAATGTTTGGTTCGGTTCGAGTTCTAAAAATTCGAGAAGTTCTACTAGAACTTAACTTTTCTAGAATGGTTCAATCAACACTAGTGCCTAATAGAGAACAATTACATTGACTTCCAGTAAGTTCATCCGATGTACAGAAGGGCTGTAATGTGACCTGCAAATTTTGTAAAGTGAGGGCTACAGGTTCATCAATAACACTCACTATTCCCTGTATGTACAGTATTTATACATCACCATAAATTTGTTGCATAAAACTGAGATTCAGCCGAAACCAATGGATAAATCCCGGGTCTGTGGCAAAAGGACAGATCTACCCCGAGTCCTCTCGAACTTCCTGCTTAGTGCTGACTAGATCATTTAGATTTTCCAACCCTAGACCTTGTTTGATAGATCCTCCTGGGAGCAATAGCTTCTTTCAGTCAGGACAACTCAAAGATGTACTCAAGAGGCGACATGTATGATTTAAGGCGCTTAGATGCCAATTTTTATGCACATTAGAATGGCACAGAATGCACCTAATGTATGAACCTGTTCTACTGCGGGTGATAAGCCAGGCGCATTCTAGTGCTAAGACGACACTTCTGGATCAGGTAAATCACTTTGAAAGTGCTCTACCTGTTCCAGCAGTAATGCGCCTAGAATTACCTTAACAAAGCTATAAATGTGTAGCTTTGTACGCCTTCCGCCCGTCCCCATGAAATTACGTGCATTACAAAGTGCCACGGGCGCTCTGTAATGCGCCTGATATTGGTGTGCAGTCGATTTTATACTATCGCAAACGGGGCTGCGCTAGATGTCGAGCTGAAAAGATGCCAGGCTTCTGGCACAGCCCCGTTCATACATGTCACCCAAGGAGTCTAATATCCTGGAACAGAGGTGGAAAGCAAATAGGAAACTGAATTGTCTGTTATTTAAATCCAATTTTTATGTTAAACATTAACCATTTCAATTTTCACACTGGCCAATGAGTCCTCACAATTGGCTGACAGTTCCTGGTCTAAGTACATTGTGGGGAGAGCAGTCATCTCATTATAACGTAGCAGATAACACCAGTGACAGTAAGTGATGGATGCAATTTATCTCCTCCATCTGCCTGCACGATAACTCTGTACAGGTCACAGAGCATGCCCACTAAACATTCCTAGAGAGGTCAAGAGGTGATTGACTTAGCTTACCTCCTCTCCCTCCCTGCACAATAACTCTGTACGGATCACAGAGCATGCCCACTAAACATTCCTACAGAGGTCAAGAGGTGATTGACTTAGCTTACCTCCTCTCCCTCCCTGCACAATAACTCTGTACTGATCACAGAGCATGCCCACTAAACATTCCTACAGAGGTCAATAGGTGATGGGCAAAGCTTACCTCCTCTCCCTCCCTGCACAATGGATCACAGAGCATGCCCACTACACTTTCTTACAGATGTCATTAGATAATGAATAAAATAATAAATAAAATAGAAAAAAGATGCAATGATAAATAGGGTTTGCTACAGACTTGTATTAGGGTGTGTTCACACGGCTTATTGTGCCGCATATTTGCGCACGCATTTTGCCACGTATTGCGCTTTATACACGGCGAAATGCGTGCCACAATTACGGTGATTCATAGCTCTCATAGAGACCTATGGATTATGTGCCGTCTCCCTGGGCGTACAATATGATTGTATTGCATGCCAGGGGAGAAAAGTGACATGTTAATTGTTATGCGCATTAAAATAGTGTAGAATGCGCCTGATTTATGAACCTGTTCTACTGTGGGTCACAAATCAGGCGCATTCTAGCGCCGCCACCCTTCCCCCCATGCTCTGGAATTATTCGCTGATCAGCGCGTATCTCCAAAACACCCGGCGTATTGCGGCACATACTGTACGCGCACAAATACGCTGTGTGAACATACCCTTAAAATCAAATTTGACTCAAATCCAAGCTCTTCGGTTCAAGTAGACTTGAATCGATTTTTTGTGACATTTGCCAAAAAGTCAACAATATCCCTAACCCTAAACTGTTGTTAGTTTTTTTTTTAATTGGTTTGAATGGATTAATTTACCCTGCCCCGGGACTTGCCGTACCTTGGCACTGTTACTGCAATGTCACTTCCATCTGACAACACTTCCAGTCCAGCATCACATGTATAACTCTAATGTGGCTTTGAGCTAAAAGTGATGTCAGAGGGAGGTGATTTTGGAGCAACAACAAAACGGGGCCAGATGCATCGGGGAATGGGTATAATAACCCATTCAAGCCCAGTAAACAAAAACATTACCCCTAACCCTAACTAAGGGCAAGGATTACAATTGATTTTTTGGGGAATATTGCCAAAAATCAATTCAAGCCTCCCCCAAACGCAAATTTGTTTCACAAATTCAGTTGAACCAGTGTCAAATTGAATAAGGACAGATTGAAGAGTCTCTCAAAAGCCTTAAAAACAAATCAGAAAAATTATAATGTATTCAGATTTTTTTTTGTTATAAAATGCATTGTGTTACAAAGAGTTCTATCTTCTAGATGAAGAGGCTGAAGGTAAATGATAGGAGGGGAATTTGTGCAGGATAATAAACCGATGATCTCCTGGAGCATAGAGTGCACCTTCCCCAGTAGAATAAATAAATAAACAATTAGAAAAAACTGTTAAGAAAATATCCGTATGTATCATTAGAAATTTTATAATTAGTATAAATCGGTAAAGTATAAAATAAAGTGATACATCCCATTAAGTGAATATAAACATATTGCCACAGGGTAGTTACATGATACCAATGGTCTTTAGTCTACATAAGCTAACAGCGTCAGACTGGCCCACCGGAGGATCGGTGGATCCTCCAGTGGGCCCCTGGTCTGACACAACGGGGGCCCGCATGTCATGCCTGGGAACACTCGGGCCCTCCGTCCCGAGCACTCGCAGGAATGTCGGTGCGGACACTTAGTGGCGCTCTGCTCCACTATTCCGCCTAGTAGGTCTAAGGCCATAGGCCTCAGACCTGCGAGGAGTTGGGCCCACGTCACCACACAGGCGGCGCTCTATGACGTCATAGCGCGCCGCCTGTGCCTGGCTTCAGTAGGAGAGCAGGAAAAGATGAGTAGATTTATTATTTTTTCATCTAATGGGGGCAATTTACCTATATGGGGGCTATCTACCTGGCTACATTGGGGGCTATCTACCTGGCTACATTGGGGGCAGCTACTTGGGGGCAGTAACCTGGCTACATGGGGACTAACTACCTGGCTACGTTGGGGGCTATGTACCTGGCTACATGGGGCTATGTACCTGGCTACATGGGGGATAACTACCTGGCTACATTGGGGCTAACTACCAGGCTACTTGAGGCTAACAACCTGTTAAATGAGGGCACACTACCTGCTTAATAGGTGCAAGCTACCTGCTTAATAGGGGGCAAGCAACCTGGCTACTTGGAGGCAAGCTACTTGGCTACCTGGGGCAGGCTACTTGGGGCAAGCTACCTGGCTACCTGGGGGCAAGCTACTTGGGAGCAAGCTACCTGGCTACCTGGGGGCAAGCTACTTGGGAGCTGGCTACCTTGGGGCAAGCTACTTGGGGCAAACTACCTTGCTACCTGGGGTCAATTTACCTAGATATCTGGGGGCAAACTACCTAGCTACCTGTGGGCAATTTACCTTGCTGCCCTACTCATGATAGATAGCCATCAGCCACATGCTGATTAGTGTTTCTGTATCTTATAGGTTTCCCCCTCTGGACTGTGTCGGAAAGAGTTTTGTAAAGGTTTAGTGAGGGCTGGTGTCAGGGAGTATTTATTTAAATAAAGTGTTTTTGTGCTGTTTCAGTGTATTTTTACCACTATTTTTCCAGTGTTAGTAATAGAGGTGTCTGACAGACAGGTGGGCCAGGTGGGTCCTAGGCACCCCAGTCCGACATTGTAAGCTAAATACCCCCATCAGTCAAATAGTAGTAACACTGAAGGGATTGTTGACTTGAATAAAAATATATTTGAATGGGGCCAAGGTGTGGAACAAAGGAAAAATAGTGATACTTACCTTATGACTCATGTTGCAACAGCTCTGTAGTTCTCTGGGATCTGGTCCTCTTCACTTTCAGGTTCTCATTCCAACTCAAAGAAAAGCTTGCGCTCCACTGTGAGTAAATGGAGTATAAGCCTCTCCTTATCTGTCTTTACAAGAACTCGGAAGTGAAGAGAAGTGGATCCTGGTGAGCTCCAGAGCTGTAGCATTGGCAGACCGGGAGGTAAGTATGACTTTTCCCTCTTTGTCTCCACCCTAACTTTATTCAACTCAACAACCCCTTCATTGTCACTGCTATTCGACTAATGGGGGTAATTAGCTTATGTAGATCAAAGGCCAATTACCCTGTTGCAATATGTTTGTTTTCACTTACTGGAATATACCATTTTATTTTATACTATAGTAATTTTTACTAATTAGAAAATATATAATGGTGCATACAGCATTTTTCTAATTAGTTTTTTTCTAATTGTTAATTCATTTGTCCTATTGGCGAACCTGTTTTGACCAAGAAGGTGCAACAGACTGGGTGAGCACCTGATACCTAATAATGGACTGACCAACATTAACTAATGAGTCAAAATATACTCATGTACCACACAGTTATACATATATACAGGAAGTGGGAACCTGAAGCTGTAGAACCACCCACAACCTGAACAGAAAATGGGAGCCTGAAGCTGTAGAACCACCCACAGCCTGAACAGAAAATGGGAGCCTGATGCTGTATAACCACCCACAGCCTGAACATATATAACTATGTGGTATATGAGTGTATATTGACTCATTAGTTTTATATATATATGGTCCAGAGTCATCAGCCGAGTTTAGAGACGTTGGTTGACTACATAAGTGGCCCCTGAGAATGGATTTTATATTTATATATATATTTTATGTATATATATTATATATATTTATATATATATATATATTATAATATATTATATATTATATATATAATATATTTATATTTATATATATATATATATATATAAAATATATATATATATATATTTATTATATATATATATATATATATATTATATATATATATATATATCATATTATATATAATTTAAAACCATTCTCAGGGCCACTTATGTAGTCAACCAACGTCTCTAAACTCGGCTGATGTCTCTGGACCACAGCAGTTAAACTGTTCCACTTATTTGAGAAGTTTTTAAAGGCCGTCAGATCTCTGGTATATATTATTGTATATGGCTCGCTGTTCCCACATACTGATTTACTAGTCCGTGGCTATTTCTAGTTTCCGGGTGGAATCCTTGCTTTCACATCCCGTTCTGTGCAGTGTTTATATTTGGGTTTGTTACTCTGTTTTTTGCAAGTCCCATAGTCTGGGTACTTTAGAGACTCTGGTCCACAGCATGATGCCGCCATCATCAGGACTTTTTTTAAATGAGTTTAGTTCTGATTCCAAATAGTTTCATGGTGAAGGTTTTACATGGTAGGTCATCAGGTCTTCCGTCAACCCATAGCACTTAGTCACACAACTGCCGCCGTTAGTATGTCGTATGTTTCCACCCTCCTGGCACTAGGAGAAGAAAAGGTAATGCTAGGATGTCTCAGTTACTTTCAATCAAAGACTGATCACCACCATTGTGTTCCCAGGTGTGACATTGAGAGAATTGGACGCTCTTGAAGGCAAATGGAAGAAAAGTCAATGCTTTTGCACGGGAGAAGACTTCTATGAATCCCATGAGATCACCAGCAAAGATGTTCTGCATCGTATAAACCCAGAATTGTGCCTGGAAGGTGAGATCACAGGACAAATACTGATCTATTTTGGTCATTTGATGAGGTCACTAGGAAAGGAAATGCTACAAGGGATGGTCAAGGGAAGCAGCAGAGACCAAAGGCTCGTTGGCTGGAGCTCCATTCTCTTACCATGGAGCACAAGACTCTCCTATGTGTCGGAACAAAGAAGTGAAGTGAAGATGAGCGGATCCCGGGAAAAATTATAGGCTCCCATTCTTGTATATGAAAATGAACATCAATACCAGGACTGGTAACAATATGTACTTTGCAAGTAGAGAGGATCTTCCACCGAAAAACAAACGGTATTCAGCTCACCGGACAAATTGGAAGCACGGTCCCCAGTGACCACTTTCAAAATACTAAAAAATAGAAAAATGTAACAGCTTCCATTAAAAGTACATTTAATGAATATCCATAAAGGTTAGAACATGAAATACTGGGTGCAAAACTCACCAACGCGTTTCAGGTAAACAAGTGGCTAAGGGCTTGTTTGTTTGGAAGGCATTGGCGGGTATTGCGCCCAGTGGGTCATGTTCTAGTTTTAATGGAAGCTGATCTACTACACATGCCTTAATTTCCATAGAAGCCCTGTTGCCCGAGGAAATCCAATGCTCAGCCAGAGAAGTAGAGATCTAGGGCGACATGAATGAACGGGGCTGCGCCAGTTTTCTGGTGTACTCTGAGTCAGGGGCATTGCTTGGATCCCAAAACATCTGGGGCCCGGGCCCTGTGTGTTACGTTTTGCTCAGTAAGGCTGGGTTCACATGGCATTTTTTACGGCACATTGTGAACTGCGGATGTGTTTTTACAGACAAAAAACTTTTGTTCCTGTCACTACTTTTTCTGCATCTTCCACATAGATCCTGTCCATCACCTCAGCAGTCACTGTATTGTGAATATCAGCACTGACAAATTTACTTTTCAAAATCGCTCACCTCCGTATGACAGTGTAGTACCTTATAAATAACAGTCACCTAATAATACACCTATACATGGAGCAATTAGCTACATGGCCCCCTATTATAACTAGGCAGAGTAACATGGCCCCCTATTATAGCTAGACAGAGTAACATGGCTTCCTATTATAGCTGGGTAGGGTAACATGGCCCCCTATTATAGATAGGCAGAGTAACATGGCTTCCTATTATAGCTAGGCAGAGTAACATGGCTTCCTGTTATAGCTAGGCAGGGTAACATTGCACCCTATTATAACTAGGCAGGGTAATATGGCTTCCTATTATAGCTAGGCAGAGTAAAATGGCCCCCTATTATAACTAGAAAGAGTAACATGGCCCCCTATTATAGCTAGGCAGGGTAACATGGCCCCCTATTATAGCTAGGCAGGGTAACATGGTTCCCTATTATAACTAGAAAGAGTTGCATGGTTCCCTATTATAACTAGAAAGAGTAACATGGCCCCCTATTGTGTGATAGTGGGCCAGCCTCACTGTGTTTTCCATGTAAAATCCCATGCATGACAGTTATGAAATGTTTCTTTGTATTCTACTGTTTGGCCACAAGATGTCGCTATGTCCAGTTTCCAGTATATGCAAATGAGGGACATGGTATGAGACTGGCACATGTGGCAGCCATTTTAGAAGCTGCTGAGATTCAGAGAAGAGCAGACTGAGACAGACACTGAGCTAAAAAAGGAGCCAGGATTCACAGTTGTTCCAGAGACAGGGGAGAGCCTGACTGTCCATTCAGACGCCAACACAGAGAGAGAGAGAGAGAGAGAGAGGAGAGAGAGAGATGAGAGAGAGAGAGAGAGAGAGAGAACTCCTGGACGGGAGGGACAAGCTGCCAAGATAGAGAGGACTGTCTGCAGCCGGACCATCCACTTCATCCACAAGGATCTGCACCGGAGGACAGGGATTGCCGGCCATCTTTAAGGTACCTCAGCGGATGCATGCACGCCAACGAGCTCAGGACTGTGAGAAGGGCCTGATATTAGTTTAGATAGTTTAGGTTCGGTTACAGGCCAAAGGAGGGTTTCCCAAATACATCCTCCTGCTCAGGACTTGAAGAGTTTGATATTACACCGTTAGCTACTTGAACCGGTTCATCTGTGAGGGAACGTTGTGTCGTGTGTGTTTGGGAGGGAAGTGGGTAAATCATTTAAGCTGTGTAAGCTGCTGTGCTGCACCACGAGCCCCTGCAACTGCCACCACACACAATTGTTCCCTTTTGGTGATTACGGTTTTAAAAGAAGGTAAGGGGTTATCGGCCTTTTTCCGAACCCCACGGTTAGGTAAAGTTACCAGGAAATCCAGAGAGTACATCCTAGGGGCGCGCTGTGCAGCACAGGGGCCCAGGATACATATTTGTAAATTTGTTTTTTGTGGATCTGTTCACCATCTTGTTCCTGAAAATTCAGTAAAACAAACCGTTGCTGAGCTGGTGTCAGAGTCGTGTTCTTTGTCCGTGACTTCGCTGTATTCCGGAAAACCTGCCCTCGGTACTCGGCTTACAATTGGCGTAGTCGTTGCAGGATACAGCGATCGTTTATGGCCCGGAGCTGCGGCGGGAGATCTTCCTCCAGCGTAAAATGGTCCGGCCAGAGCCAAGCTCAGGTGCCCCTACAGAACCCCCCAGTGAGTTAGTCCCTTTGGGGCCACTATTGCAGTCCCTCCCCAAATTTGACGGGAAAAAAAAACATACACTGCAGGACTGGACAAAAGGGTGCGTAGCGCATTTTAAAATATGTAACTTAGCCCCGGAACTGGGGCAGAGATAGCCTGGGGGCCTTGGAGGGGGCGTTAGAGGGACAGTAATGGTGCGACCGAGTCTGAAAGGGACACGCTGGAGAAAATATTCTCGCTGTTGGGAAAGGGGGCCCAAGGGGGGTTTACCAAAGTGGTGCACCTGCGAATTTACTTCTTCAAACCGGCCGCAAGAGAGGGTGAGACCCTCATGCAGTACTCCAATGCCCTACAGGAAAATTGAATGAGATAAGGCAGCGAGACCAGTGGCTTTTCGGGGCCTTCCCTGAAGTAGATAACTACTAAGAGACCAGTTCATTGTGGGACTGTTCAATAAATCCTTACGGGACAAATTGCAGGAGATGACCCGAATGACGGCAGACTGACGTTTTACAGTGTCTACTTAGCCGCTGTAGAGAGGGGAAGAGGAACCCAGGGCCCGTAGTGGTAAAGCTGTGAGTAGTACTCAAGAAAGGGCAGAGAACAGAGGATGCAGAGTCTTTAACAGATGTGGTCCAGGCTTTACGAGCAGAGTTGAGAGAACTTCGGCTTGAGGTGTCCCAGATGAAAGCAGAACAGCCACAAGCTCCAGAAGTGACTTCGGCTTCCCACAGCCCCCCTTTCAGAGCAGCTCCACAGCGGGGCCCTACCGCAAGAGGTCCACCAGGTGTGCAGAGGTATAGGGGGCCCCCTCTGCTGGGCTTGTCAACAGTATGGCCATATCGCCAGAGAGTGTCGCGAACGTGTAAGGGCAGAGCCGGGGTTAAACTACCAACCGCCGCAGTAGCTGGGCGTCCTGTGGCGGGGCAACAGAAACCAAAGCCCATGTGCGAGGAGTAACGATCTTTACCCGTAGTCCTGTTATGGAAGCAGAACTAGAAAGCAGAAAGGTGCACTGTCTAGTTGATACTGGGTCAGAGTGTACCCTGATGCCCTTGGAGTTCGTTGAGAGACACTTCGGGCACATGATGGAGCCAGAAGATGGCAGCGTCATTAGGCTGACGCAGCCAACAATGGTGAGCTGGATGTACAAGGGATAGTTTGGATGCAGGTCCGACTGTTTGGACAAGACATTGGCAAGAAGGGAGTTGTGCTGGTGGACCACCCATCCAAGAGGGGAGTGGATGTGATTCTGGGCATGAACGTGCTCCGAGACCTAGATCACCACCTCTATGCCAAAGAGGGGCCAAAATATTGGCAGCGGGCCACCACTCACCGGCCCACTCAGCAGGTCCTACGACAGATGGTGAGGAGCTGCAGTCTGCAGAAGACCCCCCACACCCGGGTCGACCCATTGGGCACGTGAAGGTGTCAGCGAGAGCCCCGATCAAGATCCCGCCACGACATGAAAAAAATATTGATGCTGCCGGTGGGAACCAGACGGAAGTTGAATGGGCTGGAAGTCTTGGTTGAACCAGTCTCACAGGAAGAGTCCCAGAACCGACCACTGGTAGCTCGGGCCCTTGCCACTGTGGATAGGGGATGTGTACCCGTGAGATGCCTCAACGTCATGGACAGCGAGTTGACCATTCCTGCAAATACCCTACTAGCCGAAGTCCATGTTCCTGGAGAAGATATCTCCCGGCGAGAGGAAGTCACGCTGTGGCCCGACAAGAGGTCGGCCTGGACCTATGCCGTGGGTGTCCAGAAGGGCGAGCCTCCAACGGCGGAATGGAATGGCCAAGTGATTATGGCTCAGATGTGAATTGACCGCAGGACCCTGACTCCAGGGCAACAACAGCTGCGGGAAGATACCCTCGGGGAAATTCCAGGAGGCGTTCTCGGGGACATAATGAAGACTTCGGGTGTGCTTCTACCATCGGATGAAATTCCCCACAGGCAAATGCCCCCGCCCATCAGAGAACAGTACCAACAAATCCCGCCCAAAATGTACTAGGAAGTGAAAGACATGGTGGCCAGCATGCTGGAGAAACGGGTGATTCAAGAGATCAAAGCCCCTGGGTCGCCCCATTTGTTTTGGTGCGAAAAAAAAGATGGCAGTCTCAGGTTTGCATAGACTACGGGAAGCTAAATGCCCAGACCATTCGTGATGCCTATCCCCTCCCGCGGATTGAAAAGTCGCTGTCCCCTCTAGGCCATGCAAAGTTCTTTTCGACCCCTTTACCTGGCCAGCGGAGTACTGGCAGGTACCAGTGGGTGGGGAAGGATAGGGCAAAGACAGCTTTCATTCTGCCTATGGGACTCTACGAGTTCAATCGGAAAGGCGTTTGGGCTTTCCAACACCCCAGGGACATTCCAGGGCTGATGGAACATGTCTAGGGGATCTTAACTTTGAGTCGGAGCTGATCTACCTGGACGATGTGGTGGTGGGTTTGGGAATTCAAATTTGACAACCATCTTCAAAACTGCGGCAGGGTTTTGGAACGACTACGAGACCAAGGGCATTTAAGATCAAGCCAAAGAAGTGCCAGCCCCTTCCAGCAGCGAATAGAGTACTTGGGCATGTGGTCACTTCGGAAGGGGTTACAGCCGGCCCCCAGTAAGGGGAGGCAGTCCAAAACTGGCCTTGGCTGTGTAACCTACAGAGGTGCGGGCATTCCCGGGGCTGGCGGGTATTACAGAAGGTTTATACCCCGTTTCACTCATCTGACGGGCCCCTTAAATGAGTTACTTAGGGATACTGCTGGGGGTCCATAGAATCGCCCTATTGAGTGGGGACCTCGGCAGCAAGAGGCTTATGAAGCGGTGAAAGAGGCGCTGACCAGTGCTCCAATTCTGGCCTATGCGCGGTTCGACACCCCCTTTTTGCTGTATACTGACGGTAGTCTACATGGGTTGGGGGCTGTGCTGTCCCAAGTCCAGGAAGGGCGAGAGAGAGTAATTGCCTATGCCAGTCGGTCCTTGCGGGAGTCAGAGCGCAATCCTGACAATTATAGCTCCTTTAAGTTGGAACTGTTTTGCCTGGTGTGGGCCATGACTGAAAGGTTCGCAGAGTACCTGACAGGTGCAGAGGTGACTGTCATGACCGACAACAACCCATTGGCGCATTTGGAGAATGCTAAGCTTGGAGCCCTCGAGCAGAGATGGGTGGCACGACTCTCAAAATACCAATTCCGCATTAAGTTCCGGTCAGGGGGAGAAAATGGGAATGGCCGATGCCTCTCTCGGGTCCCAGTCAGACTACCATCCTGCAGCATTGATGAGGAATTAGAGGACACTGAAATGCTGAACTTTAGCCAGTTCCCTGCGTTCCAGGACGTGGCACACTCAAGTGGGGTGGCGTCTGGGATACCGATGGTGTTGAGAAAGACAGTGGCTGATTGGCAGAGGGTCCAGGATGGTTGCCCAGATTTACAGAAAGTGAAGGGGTGGGTCCAGTCTCGGGTCTGGCCCCGACCAGAGGAGCAGGCCCAGCTGACTCAGGAGGGGCAAAAGCTGTTGAGGCAGTGGGATAAGCTGAGTGTTTCCCAGGGTCTCCTGTGCCGGACCATCTACTTACAATCGGAGTTGCAGCACAGACAACAGATTGTTATCCCCATGTCATTAGGACCAGAGGCTGCTCGGGAAGCCCATGAGAGAGGCGCACATTTTGGGAGTGACAAAACCTATAAGTGGCTTCAACGACTGGTGTACTGCCCCGACTTGTTAAGCATGGTGTCTGAAGCTTGCCTCAAGTGTCGTACCTGTGGGTTAAGTAAGGCACTAAACAGCGGGCTCCCGTTCGACCATCCGGACTTTTGCGCCCCAGAGCTCCCCGATGGATTGGGTACTCTGCCTCTGGGCATTCGTACTGTTTGGTCATGACAGACCATTTTACTAATATGCCGTGGCTGTACCCATAGGGATTAGACTGCAGAGTCTGCTGCTGGAGGGCGGGCTGCAAGCACTTTTTACAGGTGTTTGGGTGCCCCCAGAGGATACATTCCGACCAAGGGGCGTGTTTTCAAGGGCTATAATGGCAAACTGTACCCGTTGTATGGGATTGAGCGTTCCCCTACTACTCCGTATCATCCGCAGGGGAACGGAGCTTGTGAGCGGTTTAACCGCACCCTTATCCAGATGCTGCGGACTTTAGAGGACAGCCAGAAGGCTAGGTGGTCTGAGTACCTGCCTGAGCTCATGTGGGCCTATAAAAATAGGGGCACAGTACCACGGGCTAAATCCCCACACATGTTGATGTTCGGGAGACCGAGTCGAGAAAATTGAGGATCTTCACATGCCCAGTTTCCCAAAGCACCACCACCGAACCAGTACCACGGCTGGGGCCCCGAAACACCGCCGCCGACTGCGGACGGTGCATAAGGTTGTTGGAGTGCGTCTGAAACACGTGGGGCATCCTAACCCCTGGCCTGGGCAGAGAGACAGTTTTGCCCCAGGGGATCGGGTCATGGTCAGGATGTAAGGCCATCTGGGAAGTTCGATGGGAGGTGGGAGGCGGTCCCATATATGGTCAAGAGAAGGGTGGACCCTGCCATCCCAGTCTACGAGGTAGAGCTGATAGGGACAGGGGGCCCATCACGAAATCTGCACAGAAATATGTTGAGGCGCTGTGATTTTTAAGTGCCTGAAACTGCGCCCGAAGTAACTACCCCTGTTCAGCAGACTCCCTTAGTTGAAGAATGGTAGGGGTGTCCCATTAGCCCGGTGTCAATTGAGGTTCCAGCTGTAACAAGCTTGCCACCCAGGTAGAGATTGGAACAGCCAACAGCTCCTTCCCCAGGGGATGTGCCTGAAGCCCCTGAGCCCATAGCCCCACGTAGGACACCCAGATCCAACGCTGGTGTACCCCCCCAGCGCTATGCGCAAGACGAGTTTGTTTGGGGAGGGTTGTTGAGGACGCCAACTTCTAGTGGGGTGGTATGTGGGATGTGGGCCAGCCTCACTGTGTTTTCCATGTAAAATCCCATGCATGACAGTTATGAAATGTTTCTTTTTATTTTACTGTTTGGCCACAAGATGTCGCTATGTCCAAATTTCCCGTATATGCAAATGAGGGACATGGTATGAGACTGGCACATGTGGCAAACCATTTTAGAAGCTGCTGAGATTCAGAGGAGGGCAGACTGAGACAGAGACTGAGGTAAAAGGAAGCAGGATTCACAGTTGTTCCAGAGACAGGGGAGAGCCTGACTGTCCATTCAGACGGCAACGCAGAGAGAGAGAGAGAGAACTCCTGGACGAGAGGGACAAGCTGCCAGGATAGAGAGGACTGTCCCGCAGCCGGATCATCCACTTCATCCACAAGGGTCTGCACGGAGGACAGGGATTGCCGCCCTCTTTTAAAGGTACCTCAGCGGATGCATGCACGCCAACGAGCTCAGGACTGTGAGAAGGCTGATATTAGTTTGTTAGTTTAGGCTCAGTTACAGGCCAAAGGAGGGTTTCCAAATACATCCTCCTGTTCAGGACTTGGAGAGTTTGATATTACACCTTAGTACTTTAACCGTTTATCTTGAGGGAAATTTGGTCACGTGGTGTTTTGGAAAAAGGGGGGTAAATGTTTAAGCTGTTTAAGCTGCTGTTCTGCAAACCCCGAGCCCTTTCAAAATGCCACCCCCCACAATTGTTTCCCCTTGGGGGTTACGGTATTAAAAAGGTAAGGGGTTTATCGGCCTTTCCGAACCCCACGGGTTTGGGAAAGTTAAACCGTGGGATTCCCCGAGAGGGACACTTCTGAAAGGCGTCTGTGCAGCACAGGGGCCCAGGATACATAATTTTTTAAATTTGTGGTTTTGGGGATCTGTTACCTTCTTTTTTCCCCGAAAATTTTAGTAAAAAAAACCGTTTGGGTGACTGGTGTTGGAATCGGTTCTTTTTCCCAGACTTCCTGTATTCCCCGGGGAAAAAACCCGCCCCGGGAACCGGCTTCCCCTATTTAAACCCAGAAAGAGTAACATGCCCCCTATTATAGCTAGGGAGGGGAAAATGGGTTCCCCATTTTAGCTAGGCAGAGTAAAAATGGGCCCCCATTATAAAAGGGAGAGTAACACGGGCCGGCCCATTAAAAGGTAGGCAAAAAACATGCCCCATTTTAGCAAGGGGGAAAAAACATGGGGCCCCCCTATTTTAGCTAGGGAAGTAACATGGCCCCCAAATTTTAGTTTTGGGAGGGAAAAATTTCCCCCTATTATACTAGCAGAGTAACATGGCCCCCATTTAATTTCTAGGCAGGATAAAAATGGCTCCCATTTTTTGCTAGCAGGTAACATTTCACCCATTTTTAAAATAAACCCGGATAACATTTGGCCCCCCATTAAACCAGGAAGAAATTAAAAAAAAAAAATGACTGTACTCACCTTTTCCCCGCCCCTTAAGCTTCTTTTCGACACGCGGCTGAAAATTTTTCACACTGAGCAGGCAGCGTGATTTACATAAATCCAAACTGCCCCGTGCCGGCTCACTGGGTTTCTCCCGGGGGCAGGGAAACACTTCTCTCTGATCCACGGGAAACCTTCAGCTGTAAAGTCGTCCAGGCCCCCCGGGAGCCCCATTGTCCCCCGGGAAAGGGTTTGGGGCCCCCGGGAGTTTTAATCCATGACTTGTGGGGCCCCCGATAAAACTTTTCCTAGCGGGCGCCCGGGTTTGAGCCCAAAAAAAATGTAATAACAGGGGCACACCCAAACTTTGGGGTGAAAAATTTTTTTTGCAATGCCCAAAGACACCGTTAAGGGGCGCCAAAGTTTTTGGGGCCCTTCTGCGGTCGCATCACATTAATAGAAGTAGTCCCCATTTATGATTCTTTGAGCCAAACCTCGGCGGGAGAAGAATAGAAAACCAGACCAGTAAAGGTGGGTGTCTGAGCCCAAAACTTTTTGGGAATTTGGGTTTTAAAACTGCCCGTAAATTTTTGCCTGTAGAAAAACAGACAGGGTAAAGTTTTGGGGCCTGAGCCAGACTTTGGTATTGGTTTTTTAACATTCCCTTATGTATTCCTGCAAAAATCACCCCCCAAACCCGGGTAAAAAGGGGGGTGCCAGCCCGACTTGTGGTATTGGGCTCACACTGCCCTGTAAGTGTTTACCCCGCAGAAAAACACCAGAAAACCCGGAAAAAGGTTTGGTTTCCTAACCAGACCCTTTTGGTAATTTGGCCCCTACACGCCCGGGATGTAAGACCTGCAGAAGAAACACCAGACCAGGTTAAAAGGGGGTGGGGCCCGAGGCAGACTTGTTTTTTTGGGCTCCCACCCCTGCCCTAATTTTGTATGATTCTGGAAAAAAAAACGGGAAAACAGCCAGACCAGGGAAAGGGTGTCTGAGCCCGACTTGTGGGATTTGACTCTACACTGCAAACCCGGGGTGAAAAGACCTGCAGAAGAACAGCCAAACCAGGTTTAAAGGGGGTGCCTGAGGGCAGACTTGTGGGATTGGCCTTTTTAACCCCTGCACGTAAGTAAAGACCTGCAGAAGACCAGCCAGACCAGGGGTAAAGGGGGTGCCTGACCAGAAAATTTTGGTATTGGGTCTACAAATGCTCTGTATGTATACCTGCAGAAAAAGACCAGGGTAAAGGTGGTGCCTGAAGGGAGACTTTGGGGAATTTGGGTCACACTCCCTGTATGTATGGGCCTGCAGAAGAACAACCCAAACCCGGGTAAAGGTGGTGCCCCGAGCCAGACTTTGGGTATTGCTCTACAATGCCCTGAAAGGGGGGGACCTGCAGAAAACCAGACCCGGGAAAAGGTGGTGGGCCCGAAACCCGACTTGTGGTATTTAGGGCCCTCCCCTGCCCTTTTAAATTTTTGACCTGCAGAAGAAAAAGCCAGACTAGAGTTTAAAAGGGGGTCCTAAAAACAACTTGTTTTTATTGGCCTACCCCTGCCCCCAAAGAAAGCCTGCAGAAGAACACCAGACCAGGGTAACGGTGGGGCCTGAGTCCCGACTTGTGGGGATTGGGGTCCAAAACTGCCTGTAGTAAAGACCTGCAGAAGAAAAAAGCCCGAAACCCGGGGAAAGGTGGTACTGAGCCAACTTGTGGTATAGGCCCTACACTGGGCCCCGTAAAGTATGGAAACCCGCAGAAGAACAGACCCGGGTAAAGGTGGTGCCTGAGCTAACCTTTTTTGGGATTGGCTCTACCCCGCCCTTTTTGTATGACCTGCAGAAGAACAGACCAAGGTAAAGGTGGTGCCTGAGGGCCCGACTTGGGGGTATTGGCTCTACCCTGCCCCTGTGTGGATACCTGCAGAAGAATTTAGTCAGAACAGGGGAAAGGGGGTGCCTGAGCCAGACTTGTGGTTTTGTCTCTACACTGCCCTGTAGGTATGACCTGCAGAAGAACAGCCAGACCAGGGTAAAGGTGGTGCCTGAGCCAGACTTGTGGTATTGGCTCTACACTGCCCTGTATGTATGACCTGCAGAAGAACAGACCAGGGTAAAGGTGGTGCCTGAGCCAGACTTGTGGTATTGGCTCTACACTGCCCTGTATGTATGACCTGCAGAAGAACAGCCAGACCAGGGTAAAGGTGGTGCCTGAGCCAGACTTGTGGTATTGGCTCTACATTGCCCTGTATGTATGACCTGCAGAAGAACAGCCAGACCAGGGTAAAGGTGGTGCCTGAGCCAGACTTGTGGTATTGGCTCTACACTGCCCTGTATGTATGACCTGCAGAAGAACAGCTTCATACATTCTGTTACATTCTACACTACTTTAAAGCAATTTAGAACTGACCTTTCAGCGCCAATGTTCATACATGTTGAACTAAGTCTTCAACTCTCCATGGATAAAACTGACCCCTAATGCTTCTTGTCAAAAGTTTTCTCCTCACATGTACATCATAATGAAACCTTCCATATATTTAGTCATCTAAAAATAATAGGCTTCTAACTGTCTTACCACTGCATCACATGTCACTTAAACTAAAAGCACCTGAACATCCAGAGATCAAACCTTGATTTTCTCACTGTGAGGAAAGGTTGGTAAATAGCTTATTCTGCCGCTTTCTCAATACTATACACTATGGTGAGACCGAGCTGAGGACATATAAAGTTCTGTGCACACATCTGATTACAGAATCACTATATCGCTGCTTAACAGGATACTCAATAGATATAATAATGCTAGTGGACTCAAGACTACAACAGAACTAATAGGTCAGTCAACCAACAGTTACATTTGGGAAGCGTGTATCAGTTTCAGAAAAAAAATGGCGACTTTACATCATGATATCCAGCGCAGCCCCGTTCAAATCGCCAGCACGCCACTCCAGGGCTCATTACAGAGTGCCTGCGGCACTTTGTAATGCGCCCGATCTCGGGGGACATGCGGGAGGCGGGGTGCACTAGAACCGTAGCGAAGTTACATATTTGTAGCTTCCCTAGGGCATTTCTAGGTGCAATACAGTCGGAACAAGTTTACCAATTTCAAAGTGTTATACCTGATCCAAACTGTCCCCCGAGCGCTAGAATGCACCTGATTTATGACCCGCTGTAGAGCAGGATCATAAATGAGGCGCATTCTATGCCTCTATTATGTGCATGAAATTTGGCGTTCATATGCCAATTTGATGCATGCCGTCCTATATGAAGTGTGTGTCTAACACAAACCAGTGTGACTCACCATTACAGAATGCAGCTGCAAAACAACAGGCAGGCGATGACTGGGACACAGGTGAGCGTGACACCATAAAGACTTCAGTGTAGATGCAAGGCTATTTCAAAGAATTCTGACCCTAGCTAACTGTACCATAATCCTTCCCTAGACCTAGCCCTACTGCTGTCCCTGACACCAGACCCCCCTGTCCCTATCCTGTCTCTGAGATCCTAATTACCCAGCCATCACCTGCAAAAATTAGGCAAAGCAGTGAGACTAATAGAGGTGGCATCTTCAGGACACCAGGTAGATAATATCAAGGACACAAGTGAGAGTGAAACTGTGAAGGCTTCAGTCTAGAAGCAAGGCTATTGCAAAGGTATTTGACCCTAACTAACTTTCCCTAGACCTATCCCTGCTGCTGTCATGAAATCAGACCACCTGATCCTATTCTGTCCCTGATATTTCCCTAATAACTGTCCCTAAGCTACAACTGACCCTAATATGAACTGACACAGAGTAACTTAAACAGAGCCAGAAATACAAGGGAAACCAAGGTCTCTGAACAACCTAGTGAATAAACTAAACATATTACAGATTACTAGATACAATCAGTAGAATTGGACCAAACAGAACAGCATTAGTACATAGTTTGTCAGACCGAAAAAAGACATACGTCCATCCAGTTCAGCCCATTTATTAAAGTGTTGCTAAAGTGTTAAAGTGTTGATCCAGAGGAAGGCAAAAACCCCAATGAGGTAGAAGCCAATTGACCTCATGTTAGGGAAAAAATTCCTTCCTGACTCCAATCTGGCAATCGGAATAAATCCCTGGATCAACGACCCCCCTCTAGAATCCTAGTCACTATAACTTGTTATGTTATCACTCTCCAGAAATACATCCAAGCCCTTCTTGAACTCTGTTAGTGAATTCACCATGACAAGTTCCTCTGGCAGAGAGTTCCACAGTCTCACCGCTCTAACAGTAAAGAATCCCTTTCTATGTTTAAGTAGAAACTTTCTTTCCTCAAGTCATAGAGGATGCCCCTTTGTTCTAGATACAGCCCTGGGTATAAATAAATCTTTAGCGAGATCTCTATATTGGCTCTTAATATATTTAAACATATTTATTATGTCCCCCCAAAGCCGTCTTTTCTCTAAACTAAATAACCCTAATCTTGCTAATCTTTCTGGGTACTGTAGTCCACCCAGTTCTTTTATTATTTTTTGTTGTCTGCCTTTGTACCTGTTCAAGCTCTACAATGTCTTTCCTGTGCACCGGGGCCCACAACTGTACACAATATTCCATGTGTGGTCTAACCAGTGACTTGTATAATGGGAGAATAATGTTCTCATCATGTGCATCTATGCCCCTTCTAATGCACCCCATGATCCTATTTGCCTTGGCAGCTGCTGTCTGACACTGGCTGCTACAATTAAGTTTACTGTCCACCAGGATTCCCAAGTCCTTCCCCATGTTACTTTTACCCAGTGTTTTTCCATTTAACATGTAATCATGTAATGAATTTTTCCTCCCCATGTGCATAATCTTGCATTTATCTGTGTTAAACCTCATCTGCCACTTCTCTGCCCAGGCCTCCAGCTTATCCAGATCCCTTTGTAATAACACATTATCCTCCATTGTGTGGATTCCTTTACAGAGCTTAGTATCATCTGCAAAGATCGATATTCTACTGTGCAATCCCTGTGTAAGATCATTTATGAAAATATTAAAGAGGATAGGGCCCAATACTGAGCCCTGTGGTACCCCACTAGTAACAGGGATCCAGTCTGAGTATGCAACGATAATTACCACCCATTGTTTTCTATCAGTGAGCCAGTTGCTTACCCACTTGCACACATTTTCCCCCAGTCCAAGCATTCTCATTTTACTTACCAACCTTTTATGTGGAACAGTATCAAATGCTTTAGAAAAATCCAAATATATGACATCCAGTGCCTCACCCCCGATCCAGTCTGGAACTAACTTCCTCATAGAAGCTGATGAGATTAGTCTGACAGGACCGATCCTTCATGAACCCGTGCTGGAACGGCGTTATACAATTATTTTCAGTGAGATACTCCAGGATAGCATCTCTTAGAAAACCCTCAAACATTTTACCCACAACAGAGGTTAAGCTTACCGGCCTATAGTTTTCAGGATCACTTTTTGACCCCTTTTTGAATATTGGCACCACATTTGCTACGCGCCAATCCTTTGGGACATACCCCGTTATTATACAGTCCATAAATAATAAGAATAGGGGCCTAACTATCACATTACTTAACTCCCTTAGGACACGTGGGTGTATACCGTCAGGGCCTGGGGATTTGTCTATTTTAATCTTCCTAAGGAAGAGCTGCACTTCTTCCTGGGTTAGACAAGAAACTTTTAAGTTGGAATTTACCTCCTTCCTTTGCTCATCAACAGGAAGCTCATCCTCCTTGGTAAATACCAGTAAATTAGATACCTGGAAGATACTAGTTCACTGGAACAGAATAATAGCAGATTCCTAGCCACAATCTCTCATGTTGGCTGCAAAGGAAATTTGTAGAGGTTAAAAGTAAATACTTCACTAATGGGCTCCTGGTGCATGATCTGGTCAGCTGTCCTGCCCTAAGAGGTCTGTGAGGTAGTTACATAGTTACTGCCTGAAATGAGATCTAATAAAGAGAAGTGGACAAAATGGCTGGAGAATTTCTGCCATTAGTAACACTATATGAAGACTCAGAAGGTCCAATAGATATGACCACCATGATGTACTGAGCTCACTGCTGTTATACCAAAAGAAAAACATTTGTGCACAAAAATGGAAACTTATGAACCAAAGCATTATCATTCCAGATTCATTTCTGTACTCCTTAATTTACCTTGAAACCAAGCTGCAATATGGTGGCCATAGCGGTTTATCAAGACAGGTTCCACTCAGAACAAGTCTTACCATGGTTGACCACAGAAGCAGAGTGCATGTTTCAGGATATTATCCAGAGATGAGCGCTGTCAGCATTGCTGCAAAGGTTAAAGGAGTGGGGGGTCAGCCTGTCAGTGCTAAGACCATTCGCCGTAAACTTCATAAAATTGGTCTGCATGGCTGTCGTCCCAGAAGGAAGCCTCTTCTAAAGATGATGCACAAGAATGCAAGTAACAGTTTACTGAAGACAAGCAGACTAAGAACATGAATTACTGGAACCATATCCTATGGTCTGATGATACCAAGAGAAATTATTTGGTTCAGATGGTGTCAAGTGTGTGTGGCGGCAACCAGGTGAGGAGTACAAAAACAAGTGAGTCTGCCTACAGTCAACCATGGTGGTGGGAGGGTCATGGTTTGGGGCTACATGAGTGCTGCCAGCTGTGGAGAGCTACAGTTCATTGAGGGAACCATGAATGCCAACATGTACTGTGACATACTGAAGCAGAGCATTATCCCCTCCCTTCTGGGCCGCAGGGCAGTATCCAACATGATAATGACCCCAAACACATCCAAGACGATGACTGCCTTGCTAAAGAAAATGAGGACGAAGCTGCTGGACTGGCCAAGCATCTCCAGACCTTAACCCTATGGAGCATCTGTGGGGCCTCCTCAAACAGAAGGTGGAGGAGCGCAAGGTCTCTACCATCCACCAGCTCCGTGATGTCGTCATGAAGGAGGGAAGAGGATTCCAGTGGCTGCAACCTGTGAAGCTCTAGTGACCTCCATGCAGGTCCGGGACAAGGCATTTTGGTGCCCTAGGCAAAAAAGGCAAATGGCGCTCCCCCCCCATGTTATTGAAATTTTAAAATTGCTAAATTAATAAAATGGAGGAGAGGACAGACGCAAGCGCCATCCTCCTTAATCTCATGCACAGCCGGCTTGTAGATAGTTGCAAGCAACCAGTGCAGGGCATTTTACCTCATGATAAAACCCTAAATTTTCGGTGTGATAAGGTGTTTTAATGTTCCACTTTTTTTTACAATATAGGTGGGGAGGACATATTGTATGTGAACTGGTTGGGTTTGAGTGCTTTTTAGGCTTTGTTCACATCTATGTTTTGTTTTACCATTGTTCTATTCTGTTTTGGAGGGAGAAAAATGGAAAAGAACAGTCACTCATTGATTTCACAGGTTTTAGGCCTTATACGTCAGATTTCTTTTTTTTTTACAGCAAAAAATTTAAATGCAATGCTGCGTTATTGTTTTGATGAAAAAGAGAAAATCTGACTTCAGCCCACAAAACATGCCACTCACTCAGGTGGAGGCACAAAAAAGTTATTGGTCGCTGAAAATGGCGCCGCAGAGGAAATTTAAGAAGTCGAGAATGTCTGTACTTAGGCTGTGTTCACACGGCTTATTCCCGACGGATTTGTGCGCCATATTGAGCGCACAAATCCGCCGTGAATAAGGGGCGGGACGGGGGTGGGGTCGGAGCGCGGCGGGGGCGCCGCTCCCGGCCACATAGACAATGCATTGTTTACGGCGCGTCCGCGCCGTAAATAATGTGCATGTCACTTTCTCCCCCCGCGGCGGATTCGCCGAGCGGGGAGGAGCGACGGATTCCACTGTTCTCAATGAGAGCAGTGGATTACTGTAATTGCTGCTGCGGATTGGCACCGTACTGAAGCGCAAATCCGGCGCGCAGTACGGCTCCAATCCGCAGCAAAATAAGCCGTGTGAACGGCCCCTAACAGTGCTAAAACGCAACAACCACCCTACATATTCTGTATCACCAAAATTGTGCCGACCTGCAGAGTACAGATAACACATCATTTGCACTGAAGGGTCAACACCATAGAAACAAAAGCCAAGTACATTTTTTTCACATTTTGCCCCATTTAGAATTTTTTTGCCGGTTTTCCGGTATATTCTATAGTACAGTGAATGACACCATTAGAAAGTACATCTTGTCCCGCAGAATAAAAGCCCCATATGTCTATGTAGGTGGAAAGTTTACTATTGGAGTCTATGGAAATTGGCAGACGTTATTTTATAAGTTTTTGGGCAGATTATTTTCAAAAACGCGTTACAAATCACACCAAAAAACGCGATATAGACTAAAAAGCACTTCCTCAACATATATCATGAAGTAGCAATGGAGAATAATAGAACACAAATAGTCTTATTTGAAGCATGTTTGTTCAATATGTGCTCTATCATTCCTCAAGGCTTCATAGATGTTGGGATACTGTTTTTCAAGGCTTCTCAATGATGACCAGGGACATAGTCAAAAATAATATTTTAATGGTCCATAAAAGCTAAGTCTTGCAGGCATTAGCCAGATTGCATCCAGCAGCAGGGGTTAAAGCTTGTCTGTATGCAAACTGGCTGATACCTGCGAGAACTAGCATTCACAATTGTTCAGTTAGTGATTAAATGTGTCACAGGGACTCTAAATTCCCATCTTAAACATGAAAAATCATCATTTTTAAAATACATCTATGAGTTTGCTTGAGATGTTACTGGCTGTGGGGGGAGAGGGGCCACACACTGCCTAGGCAGCAGCTCCTGTGTGTGGGGGAGAGACGTGAGGAATGTACACAGCACATTGACTTATGACAGGACTGCTCGGACGTTACTCCTCTGCCCTGCTCTCTGCATCATCATTAAAAAGCAGGCTGGCTCCCCTCCGCTCGTAAATTACTGCCTGTGACTGTGTCCCTTCTGTACATTTTTTCCTGCTCCGGCTCCTCTCCTTTGTCGGCAGCTGGGGAGCGGCACGGCCACAGGGAGGTGAGCGGCGCCTTCTCTAATGCGGTGATGCTCCGCAGAAGACGGCGCCACGGAAGAGGGAAGGGACGTGTCGCGTGTGCGTGACGGAGGATAACAACCCACCAGCAGTGACTGAGGTCAGGCAGGGGCTGCTGCTTAGCAATGCCAGCTATTCCAGCAGCCTTGATGAGGAGTGAGGAGAGGTCATGTTTGAATGTAAATGCGCCCCTCTATGCGCTGGCAGAGGTGGCGCCCTAGGCTATCGCCTACCTCCGCCTACCCATTGTCCCGGCCCTGCCTCCATGCCCAAGAGAGTTGAGGCAGTGCTGGAAAATAATGGCGGCCACACAAAATATTGTTACTATGGGCACAATTTGTTCATACTCACTTAGGGGTGTACTCAGTTTTGTTATCACTCAGGGGTGTCCTCACTTTTGTAGTCACTTAGGGGTGTCCTCACTTTTGTTGCCAGTGGTTTAGACATTCATGTCTGTGTTGATTTATTTTGAGAACACCAAATTTACCCTGTTACACGATCTATACACTGACTATATTAAATTGTATCCAAGTGTCAGATCCTCAGTGTTATCCCATGAAAAGATATAATACAATATTTACAGACATGTGATAGGTGTACGCACTATTGTGTATACACTTGGTCCTAAAGTAATAATATTACTGCACAATCATACATAGATCAGCGCTTTAGAGCAGCAAATTTGTCAGCTCTGATATTCATTGTGCAGTGACTGCTGAGGTGACAGTATTTTTGTGGATTATGCTTAAAATTAGCAAAACAAACAGAGGGGAACCAGCTCACCTGTGGGATCCTGTTGTCTCGGTGGAGCAACGGCAGTGGGTGAACGACTCCCAAACAAACTCCAGCAAACAAATGCACTCGCAGTTCATGCCAGCTTCACACCGAGGAGGAAGAGGAAAATCCAGCCCAACGAGGTAGTAGGAATAAAATTCAATTGCTTTATTAAATCATCATTAAAATATGCTTGATTCCAAAAAATAAGTGCATGGACGGAAAGTGGCAGTCACATCTCATGTGGATGACATGTAAACGTCGCACAGACGCCTATGCTTAAAATTAGTTATAGGATCATAAGTTTTTTTCTACGTAAAATTACATGCCGCAGTTTACAATGTGGTGTGAAAAATGCTGTGTGAATCCAGCAGAACATAACACAAAGTACCCAGGTCCGCAATGTTTTAAGACCTCAGTAAAGCCCTTGGTCCCGGGGCACTGGCTCTGGGAAAGCTGGGTGGCATGCGGAGAGATGTGAGAGAGTACGTGACCATGACCTGTGACAATGGTCTAGTCTAAGTTAACATCTTCTGTTAGTCGGCTTACTTTATGCCACAAATTGCAGCAAAATAAAGCTGCAAGGTGAGCCACACCGCATTCTAGGAAACCATACCCCTTTTACCGATGTCATGTCACTTTATCGTACGAGGTGCAGAAGTGTCTAAAAACTGTATACAACACATAATAAATATGCTATAATGCATGGATACCAGTATTTTGCCACACATTGCTCCAGAATACTGGCACAACTGCCGCACTCTGTATTACGCTATGTTTACACGGTGTAATTGAGGCGCGTACAGTACGGCCGCAATTATGCCGGGTTATTTGGGAGTCTCGCTGATCGGCGTGTAGTCCTACGACGCGGTGGGGGGGGGGGCTTTAGTCCGCCGGCCCCATTGACATGCATTACTCGCGTCGTATATCTGCCGCAAGTAATTGACATTTCATTTGTCTCCCCACTCGTACAATACGGTCGTATTGTGCGAGCGGGGAGAGGAGGTGTAATCCATAGTTCTCTATAAGAACTGTGGATTACCGTAATTTGGGTGCAAATCTCGCTCGTATTAGAGTGAAAATATGCGGCAAAATGCGCACCGAAATTACCCCTGTGAACATACCATAAGGACATTTTGGAGTTCATTCTGCTTATTGATGTTTATTCACTCTAACTCATTTGACTTATATAGTCCTCCAAATGTATTGGAGCCCACAGGGGAATTCTGGTAGATAAAGGACATAGGGATATGCACACCACATCACAGATCTAGTCTCAAAAATTTACCCATTGGATTTAAATCGGGGGTCATTAACTTCAAGTTTTACAACATAACAACAATTTCAATTTGGCACCAGACAAGTAAAGCTAACTGCTTACCGCTCTTAATTAGTGATGAGCGATTACGTTGACTATCGTTATCGATTCGATAGTCGATATCGGCAATTATCAAGACGATTTCCGATAGTCGATTATAGATTGACGCCAATGGCCATTAAAGTCTATGGGAGAGGAACAACACCTTCATTCTTACACCCAAACAGGGCTGGAGAAGCTGAAATTAACATCCACAACAGTCAAATGGATACGTGCTACATCTTAGGCAACACACTTAGGTTATAAAAGCCACAGAAAAAAAGTCACAGACCATTCACTATCCCTGACTTGTACCATAGCATGACCCTTAAACCTGCATGACCAACAAATTAAAAACTGCCAGAAGGCAGTATTATTTGAACCATCATTTTACTTGAACTGGACATTGACTATTCCTGTCCTGTACCGCAGCATGACCCTTATACCTGTCTGAACTACAGATTAAAAAGTGCCGGAAAAAGGAGTCTTTGAACCACCATTTTAGTTGAACTGGACATCGACTATGCCTGTCCTGGACCGCAGCATGACCCTTATACCTGTCTGAACTACAGATTAAAAAGTGCCGGAAGAAAGTAGTCTTTGAAGCAGTATTTTAGTGAAATGGATATTGACTATCCATATCCTGTAACGCAACATGACCCAAAAACCCGCACAGGTGCCCTTTTGGACCATTAGCAGAAAATTTCGCAATAAAAAATAAACTATATTAAAAAACAACTCGTTTTCCAATACTGCAGCTGCTAGAGCTACTTGCCATTCTACTGGTGACATTGTTCCACCGTGACATTAGAATGTGAAGCAAACGAAACAGATGTGCCCAGTAGGTCAACGAGGCCTGTCTGAAAATCCTACATTCTACTGTAATGTGGGTTGAAGGACATTACTGATCAAGGCGGTTGAGGCTGTAAACGTGGATCACGCAGGTTCAGCTGGCAGGGCCAGACTTACAGTGGGTGCGGTGAGAGCAAGGGCTGGCGTCCGTCACCTATTAACACGCAGGTTAAGCTAGTAGGGCCGGAGTTACAGTGGGTGCGGTGAGAGCCAGGGCTGGTGTTCGTCATCTATTAACACGCAGGTTCAGCTAGCAGGGCCCGAGTTACAGTGGGTGCGGTGAGAGCCCAGGTTGGCGTCCGTCATCCATTAACACGGCAAAAAATGCCCTTATGACGCAGCAACGAAAACAGTCGTGCTGAAGCAGAGTGCGGAAGCGGAAGTGTG
Source organism: Phyllomedusa bahiana (assembly GCA_025379985.1). Taxonomy (NCBI): domain Eukaryota; kingdom Metazoa; phylum Chordata; class Amphibia; order Anura; family Hylidae; genus Phyllomedusa; species Phyllomedusa bahiana. The sequence continues at coordinate 57,441 of JAODAL010012241.1, forward strand.
AGCTAAGACCTCCAGCCTTCCTCAGTACACAGTCAAGACCTGGGTAGCGCTTGAGTAATTTCTGCCTCTACGAGAGCTCTTGCCCCTTAGTGCGGACCATTTGAGCTTCACTTGGAAATGCTGGTGGTTGACGCTCCTGTTTCACCCAGGTGCCCTTTTTCTTGGCATTCTTTTTCTCGTTTTACTCAACGTGTTGGAGGAAATTGTCTCTGTTCTTGGGGTGGCGAATGTGCTCCATACACTATGTCCTCTGAATAACCTACATCTGTTCAAGTCTTCCTGTACCTCCCTTGTACAATTCAGAGGAATATTTGTATCAGCTATTTTGTACATGCAATTTTTTTAGTAGTTTAATTCTAGAAAACACATTTGTAAAATAGGATGGAATCGCACCACTTCTTTGTTTTTTCTTTTTTTTTTATTGTATTAAACTACAGGGATTGCTAGCTATGTTAAAGATCTTGCAAAAACAAGTCATTTTGCAATATGTGTCCATTAACAGTGTCCTACCTATTCCTGTTTTTGACAGCAACATGCCCCGTAAATTTCAAAAAATGACCCTTGAGCCACTGTTGACAATTGTGAAGAACAAATGTCTTTTAGAAACCACATTTTTTTTAAAATAGGACCTGTAGTATAGCTGTATTTCACAGCAGCATGACCCAAAAAATTATAAAAATGACTTCTCAGCCACTGTTAAAAATTGTGCGGGAGAAAAGCCACTTAGAAGCCACATTTCTGTTCCAAAGGACCTTGATTATAGCTTTATCTCACAGCAACAGGACCCCAAAACCATTGACAGTGCAAAAATTTTTAATGATGAAGTGAGTAAATGGAATACGTTTTTTTCATGAAACCGTGTACAATTGGTGTCTTTTACAGTCTCCTCAACGCAAAACCTGCAAAATGACCTTTTGGGAACTGAGAATAAAAATTGCAATAAGAAATGATCATTTAAAAATTTTTTATCAAGAGGACCATTTCTGTTTGAAGAGGAATGTGAAGTAGACTGGCAACTAATCGGTGACCTCGGCAATTGGGGCCACAACATCATCAGAGATCCACGCCTGATTCATCTTGATGAAAGTCAAATGATCCACATTCTCAGTGGAAAGTCGGATGCGTTTGTCTGTAATGACTCCTCCAGCTGTGCTGAAGGTCCGCTCAGATATGACGCTGGCTGCTGGGCAGGACAACACCTTTATGGCGTGGCGAGCGAGCTCGGGCCATTCATCCATTTTGGGTACCCAGAAGTCGATTGGGTCCGGAACACATCCAAAAACATCGGTTTTGAGACGCAGGTAGTCGTGCACCATGATCTTAATCCGGTCTCTGTGAGTTGTATGTGTGCCCTGCATTACATGCATTGGTGAAGTGGTAAATAAGGATTGCCAGAGGTCACCCATTAGGCTTCTGCCACCTTGCCTGCTGCTGCTGCAGCTACTTGGAACTCTACTGCTGTCACGTTGCTGACGTTGTTCCACCGTGACATTTGAAGAACGTGAAGCAGACACAACAGATGTCTCCAGTTGATCAATCAGCACGGTCTCCAATTCCTGCATTTTACTCTCTATTTGGGTGGGTTGAAGGAAAGTGCTGAGTTTTGTTTTGTACCGGGGATCCAGGAGGGTGGCCACCCAGTAACTGTTGTTCATTTTGATGGCCTTAATGCGAGGATCATGTTGGAGGAAATGGAGCATCCAAGCACTCATGTGAGAGATGGAGCCCTTTATTTCTCCCCCAAGCCTCTGGGTCGAGGGGCACTAGCAAACTGATCTTCCTCATCTTCCTCCTCCGCCTCCAATCCATGTCAACCTCTTTCCAAGGCAGGGACATCGGTAATGTCGGTGTCCAGGAATACCTTATCCTCCTCCGCTTCCTCTGCCACAGCTTCAACACAGCCCTGACTTGCCTGAGATGATGCACCCTGAGAGCTGAGGCGCCGCCTTGCACTAGCCCTGGACCCCGAACCACTGCCTAATGAAAACCAATAAAGTTGTGAAACTGTCGGGCCTTCTGGATTCGATGGAGAGAAAGGCTCCGTGTCCGCATCTGTGTCCGTCTCCTCCTCCATCGCTGGTGGGATCTGATGTTTCAGAGTGTCCAACGATCGTTCCAGAACTAAGATCACCACAATGCTCATGCTGACAAGGGCATTGTCCGCACTGACCATTTTGGTGGCTTCTTCAATACTGGCAAGGATGGTGCATAGCTCTTTCACCTGCCTCCACTCTCGATGGCTCAACACCCCGAGGTCCACACCACTGTTTGTCAGGCCATCTGTCACTTCAACCAGAAAGAGAAAAAATGCAGATTTACCTGAAACGAGGCTGTATCTTCCTGAAGTATGGCGTGGATCCGCTTGCTGTCTCGTCTTTACTCCGGACCAACCCGCCGGCTTCGCGGTAATCCAAAAGGCAAAGGAAAAAGGATATCCGGTGACGTGTGCACATACAATGCCGCTAAGGATACCAAGGTCCGTATATGTAAAAACTGAAACTTTATTCTTCAAATAGAAAACAAAGTCCACGATAGCACAAGGCAGCAAGGCAACAGACCCCTAGTGGCAAAGAACAGACGCGTTTTGAGTCCTTCGACTCTTGCTCACTGTCATGTCTATGTGGGTTATCAATCACCTTTAAAAACCCAACTAAAACCAATCGCCATTGAGGGAGGAAATCACATGGTAGTAAATGGAAAACTAATGATAGTAAATGGAACATCGAGGTTCATGCAGCTAAACTTTTTAACAAAATAACGACATAATGAATAGGCAATATATACATGTATCTCTATGTCTCACCTATATCTAATGCATATTTAATGTTACACATTTTTAAAGTCCTGCCATGCAGATAGGTACAAAATAATATATATATAATATAATATGTGTGGGCACTATATGCCTGCTACATGGATATTCTTAAAGTGATGTTAAAGTTACCTAGTATATGTATAGCATGTCTGTTCGATAATTGAGACCTTCAGGTCTTCTAGTTCCTAATTTAAAAATCCATTGTGCCTCCCTTTGTCTTAGCACCTTTGTCCAGTTTCCTCCTCTATATGGACATAATACCTTGTCAATGACATAGAATTTAAATCCTGTTGTATCTCCCTGGTGAATTTCCACGAAGTGTTTGGCTGCCCCTGACATTTGGGGTTGTTGTTTTTTAATGCTAGTTATGTGTTCCATTATGCGTATTTTTGTTTTCCTGATGGTACTGCCTATATATTTCTTATCACATTGCGTACATTCTATAGCATAAATGCAATGATGGCTGTCCAGTTGACAAAGTGGTTAGTTTTGTATTTTTGTTGCTTTGTCGCGTCAGTAAATTCTGCTGTTTTTTCAGCCACCTTACAAACTCCACAGTGGGATCCCCGCATTTGAAAAGCCCATTTTGGGACAGCCAGACCTTCCCTATTTTAGTTTGGTGACTAATGTGTACACTAGGTGCAATGATATTACCCAACGTCTGGCCCCTTTTCGGTGTAATACGAATACCCCTATCTAGAATTTTAGAGAGGGTCTCATCTTGTCTTAGAATACATAAATTTCTTTTAAAGATGTTTTTTATCTGATTACAGTTTCTGCTGTATTTAGTAGTAAAAGCAATTTTATTTGTCTCTTGTTGTTTTGTTGTATTTGTTTTTCTGTGTGTCATATCAAATAGTTGTTCCTGTGTTTTACTTCCAATTCTGTTTACGGCTCTATCAATATCACTTTTTTTGTATCCCCTTTGTATTAGTCTTTGACCTATCCTTTCCTCCGCTATTCTGAAGTCTTCTTCCTCTGAGCATATGCGTCTAGCTCTGACCATCTCTCCGTAGGGGATGGCCTTTATAGTGCTAGCAGCATGACAGCTGTCAGCTGTAAGGATAGTATTACCCGAATTGGGTTTACGATAAAGGTTGGAAGTAATGGTTCCCCTATCCCTTTGTCCTGAAAGGTATATATCAAGGAAAGGAACACTATGTGTATTCCAAGCACATGTGAACCGCAAGTTAAATTGATTGGAGTTGATTGGAGTCTGTCACGACCCCAGACAAGCAAGAGGTCGTCTATGGAGCGCCCATACCACTCTATGCAATCCACAAAAGGGTTATTCTCATTGTATATGGCGTGGTGTTCCCACCAGGCCATAGTGATATTCGCCAGAGATGGTGAAAAAGTGGCCCCCATGGGGGCCCCTTCTAATTGTAAGTAAAAAGTGTTTTCAAATTTAAAGTAATTATATTTTAGAAGGTATTCCACCACCATAAGAATGAACTCCTGTAAATTAGTTTCATAACCACTATGTTGTTTCAGGAAAAACATAAGAGCTGTTAGTATAACCCCACGACATCACAAGTGACACAAGTGTAGTGATCCCTCCAACCCTTGTTAGATACAGTTCTAAGGAGGGATTTTTTGTCCTTGATGTACCCCGGTAGATTATGGACTATAGGCTGCAAGTACTTGTCCACCCAGATGCTTAGTCTTATCAAATTAAATAAATTAGGAACTAGAAGACCTGAAGGTCTCAATTATCGAACAGACATGCTATACATATACTAGGTAACTTTAACATCACTTTAAGAATTTTCCATGTAGCAGGCATATAGTGCCCACACATATTATATTATATATATATATATTATATATATATATATATAATATATATATATATAATATATTTATATATATATATATATATATATATATATTTTTTTTTTTTTTTTTTTTTTGTACCTATCTGTGTAACATTAGATATCATTAGATATGGGTGAGACATAGAGATACATGTATATATTGCCTATTCGTTATGTCGTTATTTTGTTAAAAGGTTTAGCTGTACGAACCTCGATGCTCCATTTACTATCATGCGTTTTCCATTCACTACCATGTGATCTCCTCCCTCAATGGCGATTGGTTTTAGTTGGGTTTTTAAAGGTGATTGATAACCCACATAGACATGACAGTGAGCAAGAGTCGAAGGACTCGAAACGCGTCTATTCTTTGCCACTAGGGGTCTGTTGCCTCGCTGCCTTAGGCTATCGTGGACTTTGCTTTATATTTGAAGAATAAAGTTTCAGTTTTTACATATACGGACCTTGGTATCCTTAGCGGCGTTGTATGTGCACACGTCACCGGATATCCTTTTTCCTTTGCCATCTGTCACTTCGTACTGCGTAATGGCATTGCGCTGCTGCCACAATCGCTGGAGCATGTGGAGGGTGGAATTCCAGAGTGTTGCCACGGCAACAATGAGACGGTTGACGGGGAGGCCGAGCTGACGCTGCAACAAAGCCAGCCGGGATGAAGCAGGGTGCGAACGGCGGAAGTGTGAGCTCAGACCTCGAGCCTTCTTCAGCAGGCAGTCCAGACCCGGGTTGCGCTTTAGAAATTTCTGGACGACGAGGTTCATGACATGTGCCAGGCAAGGGATGTGCTCCAGCCTTCCAATCTTAAGGGCGGCCAGGAGATTTCGCCTGTTATCGCACACCACCTTGCCTGGCACAAGGGTATTTTCACCCAGCCAGCGCTCGGTCTCGTTGCGAAGAGCCGTCCACAGCTCCTGTGTGTTGACGGTCTCCAAGACAGATTAATTTCAACACGGCCTGGTTTCTATGGGCACGTGATGCTACCAGTGGACCTTGGGGGAAAGATCCCTGCATTCGCTGCATGTGACTAGACATGTTGGTGGTGATTAAACACCTAAGATTCTTCCCTCTACTGATGCGTTTATGGCAAAGGCGGCATATGACATTGCTGGGTGAATCAGAGGCTTCCTCGAAAAAGGCCCAGGCTTGAGAGGTCCTGGACCTTTTCGACGGCGATAAGCGAGGAGCGGTGTTTCCGCTTATCGTTTCTGGTGGAATAATCTCAGCGGACTTGTGCGACCGCCCTCTCCCTTTTTGAGGCGGGACCCGTACTGACACTACCCCATCGTCTTCCTCCTCGTCCAGTGATGAAGCGCTCGCAAGCTAATTCTGCTGAAAAGACCAAAATGGATCCGCAATATTGTCATCATCATCATCATCAACACAGGTGACTTCCTCGTCCTGAAATTCTGCATCCTGGAGCTGCGGGCTACAAGCAAGAGGGACTGCAAGGCGTTGCCGACCACCTGGGGTTTTTGCCGATTGACCGGCTTCCTTCTCCTCCTCTGATGTTATCAGCAATTGGGCGTCAGAGCAGACAAAATCATCCTGTTTGGCCTTTTGATCTTTTGAAATGCCTTCTTACCCAACCGCATTTTGTCATCAAAGAGGTCTCCAGAAAATGGATTATCCACAGTGGTGGGTACACGAGTTGACATTTGGGCTGCCTTCGCTTCATGTTGGACAGATGCTGATGATGACATTTGTGGCTGTGACTGGGAGGACGAGGAGGTAAGACTGCTGGATGCAGGTTGCATTAACCACTGAAGGACAGATTGGCGACGCTGTTCGTTACTGAGATTCACAGGGCCCTGACCCAGCGATGACAGGCCTGGCGGTCCTGCAACCGACGATCCACTGGCTTGTGTGTTGTCGCCAGCACTGGAAGGAGCACCTTCTCTCGTACCTCTACCTCCATGTCCTACACCCCTCTTTGCTCGCTTACCACCTGCATTTCACTCCATGTTCAGAAAGATAAAAATTTAAGAAGGTATGGAAGAGTTTTTGACAGTCTCTCATTGAAAGACAGCAAATCACAGCTATTCTCAAATCCCTCTAAGTTCCTACAGCCAACTAGGATTAGAAACTGAACTGTTTATATCGAACACCTGTGAAATGCGGTCTGGTGGAAGAACCGTAAGGCAAAATCAACAGTGTTCTTCCTTCAGTCCCAGGGATTTACAACTGCCCAGTAGGACTAGGAATTGATAGTTATCAACAAACTATCATACAAGTGCGCTATCTGCGCCAAACTGAGATTCACCGAGCGCAATAAAACTATTCAAAAGTTTCAAGGATGAAAAATTGCGTTTTTTGCAGCAATGACACACGAGAACAGTTACTAGAAAATTTCTGTATCCAAATTTAAGTACAAGGTGGCTATTTGAACAAAACTGGGCCGCACCAAAGTGAAATAAAGCTACATAAAAGTTATAAGGATAACAGAAGGTAGTTTTTGCACCAATAAAATACACCAACAGTTACTAGAAAATTTCTGTATCCAAATTTAAGTACAAGGTGGCTCTGTGAACAGAATGGGATGCACAAAATAAAAGGTACAATTTCACCTCAGGTGTCAGGTGTGCTGGCCAAAAACTGGTAAAAAAATGGCATTTCAATGCAGGTTCAAAGCAGATTCTGGGCTGCACAATATACACCCTCCTTTCCAAAGCCTTTCTGTCTGTCTGTCTAAACGTCCGCCCCCGCCCTCCCCCTCCCCCCCACGGCTGGACAGCGCTAGATGTAAACTTAATATACTAAAATTTCACACATACTAAAAGCTAAATAGTTGTTTGTATGAATAAAGAAAGAGAAGAACTGGGTCTCTGAGCTGAGCTGTATTGAGAGACACGCAGCACACGTCTTACTCTAGTGAGAGACCCTGAAACACTGATACTGAAAAGGAAGGGCTGTTCTATGCAAAACTAGGTCATGTGATTTTTCCAGCAAATGACAACCATACACATCACAGTCATGACGTCGCACACCCAGCTCACCCTGCTCTATACTCTGAGCTTTTGCTGGCCGGCAAAATGACAGGAAGCGCCGAAAATGGCGCGATAGTAATAGATTATGCGCAGATTGCCGCCTAAAATATCGCGTGAAATTTCCGATCAGCCTAAAAATCGTGCCGATTTCAACTTTGTCGATTATAATCGCTCATCCCTACTCTTAACACGTTACTGAAATTTGACCTAATAGTGCAATGCCAATAAGGGAGTAAGGAGAGGGTTACTTGTTGAGTCCACTCAATGCACTGAAAATATCATCTGGGACCAGCGGAATTGAAGTCTGCTCAGATTATGAATATTTAACCCATTCGATCCCACATTGAAGGCAGCCGTGGGGTCTTAATAGTTAACGCCTCATCTATAAAACTGTAATTTAATAAAATATCCCATTGTTTACCCCATATGATAAACACTGTAGAAGAAAAGAATTCCCAACGCCAAAATTGGATTTATTAGTGATTTTGCGTTCCTAAAGCATTGGAATAAGTAGTGATCAAAAAGTCTCATGTACCTCAAAATCTTAAAATTAGAACTACACTTAAAGGGGTTGTCTCACTACATTGATTCATCTCACCTCAGTCCTGGGGATATCTAGGTATAGGTAGAACCAGGGCCGCCGATAGGGCAGTACAACCGGTACTGCTCTACCGGGCCCGGACGGTTTGTGAAGTCAGGGGGGCCCGTCAGCGGTGCATACAATTAAGATGAACGGCATGGCACGGAGAGCTATGCTCTCCCTGCCCCTGCCGTACCTAGCTCTGCAGGTCTGCTGAGCTTCCTGTTCTTGGCCCCAAGCCTAAAGCAGCAGGCTTTGGGCCGGGAGCGGACGGAAACGCCAGAGGAGCGCGGCAAGGTAAATGCTTACCTACTAGGGGGCCCTGCACTGCTGAAGGGGCCCTAATACTAAAGGAGGGGACCCTATCCTACACAGGGGGCCCTAATACTAAAGGAGGGGGGCCCTATCCTACACAGGGGGCCCTAACACTAAAGGAGGAGGCCCTAACACTAAAGGAGGGGGCCCTATCCTACAGAGAAGGCCCTAACACTAAAGAAGGGGGACCAATCCCACACAGGGGGCCCTAACACTAAAGGAGGGGGCCCTATCCTACACAGGGGGCCCTAACACTAAGGGAAGGGACCCTATCCTGCATAGGGGGCTCTAACATTAAGGAAGGGTCCCTATCCTACAGAGGGGCCCCTAACACTAAAGGAGGGGGCCCTAAAACTAAAGGAGGGGGCCCTATCCTACAGGAGTAGCCCTAAATTATGGGGAGCCCTTAACTACAAAGGAGCCCCTAAGGTACAGAGGGGCCATAACCTACAGGGGGGTCCTGAACACCTGCAGGGGCCCTAAACTACAGCGGAGGCCCCAAGCTACCTAGCTACCGACATGGGAACCCCAAGCTACCTAGCTACTCACAGGGGGCCCAAACCTATGTAGCTACCAATAGGAGATCCTAAGCTACCTAGCTACCGCCTGGGGGCCCAAATGTACCTACTTACTGACTGGGGGGCTCCTAATCTACCTGCCTACCTACTAGGGGGACATAGTTACCAGGGGGGCCCAAAATTTCTGATGGCGGCCCTGGGTAGGACACTGCAATATGTGTCCATTACCATAGTGACTTGTTTTTGCAAGATCTTTAACATAAAAAGCAATGTTTGTAGTGAGACAACCACTTTAAGTCCATAACAAATGTATCCTTGCTTACATCCATCAGTGGAAAAGCAAAAAAGATATTGAAAATTATGCTGCATTGCAAATTTAAAATATAGAATCTTTTAATTTTTTTTTTAAAGTGCTAAAACATGAGGAAAGCTCTAAAAATGTGGTATCACTGAAATGGTATCAGCATGCAGACTACAGATTGCTATGTAAACCAAACAATGAACTTTCTAAGTACAAACCCTCCCAAAGAATTGCACAATATAGTTTTTTTTTTTTTGCCTTTTACCACACAAAGAATTGGAGGGGGGGGGGGGGGATACCAGTAATCATATGCCTAGGTCAATAGCAACTTTAAAAAGTGCATTTTTTGTCCCGCAAAAAACAAACACAATGTCACTGCTCATGAAAAGTGTAGCGCGTGTGCGCGGAAGAAACTGTAGAAATGGGTGCGCACAGGCAGAAGCAGGAGTGACGACAGGTGAGTATGATTTGCCTGGGGGACTGCTGCTGGGAGAGATATACAAGACTCTGCGGCCTCTGCCTAGGACCGCAGACATGCCTGTGCCCCTGCTTCTGTCTCCGCTGCGGCTCCCTGTGCAGGGGTCGCTGAGGCTTGTATACCTGTCCCGACAGCAGTCCCCCTGGCAAATTAAACTCACCTGTCCTTGCTCCTGCTCCTGCCTGTGCACACCCTTTTCTGCGGCTTCTTCTGCGCATACGCGCAACACTTTTCTGCTATTTAAAGGGACAGTATCCTAAATACCTGGCGAATGACCTGTAATCTTCTACCATATAAAAAACTTCTTGTCGCTGCCTCAGGGTCAGTTCGTTGATATCCTTCATAGAGCTTGACCTTTGTCTGCTGTGTAGCTGCTGCAATTCTAGTATTACCTGCGTTATTCCCGCGATACCTGTGCGTTATTGTTGTTCCTGTTGCTGCACTAGTCTGCTATATCTACTGCTGGAACCTGCTATCTGTCTCTGGCTACCCTTGCTGTGACCCATCACCTCTGCCAATACTCGGTGTGCTTTGTCCTGCACATCAGCTGTCACCGCGGGTAGTCATGTCAGGGGTAGGGACCTGGGCGTTTCCCGCAGTGAAGTCCGTCCAGCCTTGCCGCAGGCTCCAGTGAAGACCGGGGGCCTCTAAGACTCTACTCCCTGGCATGGTTTCCACCTTTGCCCGCAGTGATCACAGAAGATCAACACCAATACCCGACGTTCTACCCTGTGAGAACACGACACCTTAATATGACTATGTAGATGGAAAAATAAAAAAAAAATTATGGGGAGTTGAAAATAAAGAGCCAAACAATTATGATCAGCTGGTGGGAAGGGGTAAAAGGGGTTGTCTCTCTACAAGGATTGCTGCTTTTTATGTTAAAGGTCTACCAAAAACAAATCACTTTGCAATATGTGTCCATTAACAGTGCCCCTACCTATTCCTAGATATCCCCTCTTGTATGGGCTGCATCAGCTCCTCAGGTCGCTATAGCTACAGACATGTTCGATCTCTCTCCTGATAGGCTGCCATGCGGCCCATTTAGCTAAAAGACCTGTTAAATTTTTTCCTGATGGGTGTCAGGGGCTTTCCCCAACCCCCCCCCCCCCACAGCTTTTTTCCCCAAATCTTTTTCCTGTAGGGTAGGGGGCCTGTTTAGTTAAAGCCGGGGTTAACTAAGATGGGTTGGGGTTTTTGGTTTTTTTTAAAGTCGCCATTTTTTCCTTTTTATAGGCTGCCAGCCGGGGTCGCTATGCTCCCAGACCTGAACGATCCTCTTTTCATAGGCTCCCAACTTGGTCGCTATGCTCCCAGCCCTGGTGTCCTCAGAAAGCTAAATCACCGGCCGGGCGGGTGTACCCCAGTACAGCCACCCAAACAAAGGCCCCTAAATTTTTCCCAAAAAATAAAAAAAAACCAAAACAAAAAAAACTGAGGAGAAAAAGGAAATATGTAGTGAGACAACCCCTTTAAGCTAATTAATGTGATTGAAATATCCCTTTAAGCAATTAGGGAACCCAGTCGATGACAAGCAGGGGTCCTGGGGTACTTGGACATCCACCAATCAAGAGTGATATGCTATGAGTTCTAATACGTACCCTCCCTTTCCCCCCGGCCACTGAAGAAAAAATTTAGGGCTCTGTAAAACTAAAAGGGGTTTTGCCCCCCCCCAAAAACATTTTTGGTTGGAGTGTAGATGGGGGAAACCCGTCAAAGTCTGTTTGATCCCAGGCCCCCACCTCGGGATTTCCCTCAATCTTGGGGAAGGGTCCCCGAAAGTTATGGCCCAGAAAGGGAAAAAGGAGACGGTCAAAATTTTCCACACGACTCTCTATTCTTTTCAAATAGGAGTTCCCAATACGGGGGAGCGGAATTTTGGGTTTGTACTGGAGCCCCCAAAAGAAAAGTTTTGGGAGTCATGTCCCAAGTTTTAACCACTCTTTTTTAAGAGCCGTAATTTTTCAAGACCCCGTCCCCTAAATTTATAGGGGGTTGCTAAAGTCTTCCCCCCCTTAAACTGCCCCCAAATTTTGAAAATATTTTACACCCCAACAAATTTTAAAATTTATTTTATTGATATTTTTTTTTTAAAAATTTAAAAAAATTTATAGAAATTGGTGCATACTATTCGCCCTTTGACCAATACTCTGTAGGACCCCTTTTTATCGGCATGACAGCTGCAGCCTGTTGGGGGAGGTTTTTTAACTTTTTTGCAAAATTAAAAGGTTTTTGGAGTTTTTTTTTGGGCCAAAGGGGTTTAGGTTTGGGCTGTGACGGGAATTGTAACATGTATATATCCCGGGTGTATGAAACCCTGCTATTTTTGCTGTGGCTGTATTTTTAAAAGGTCAGAGGGGGGACGAGGGGTTAGGCAGGGGTTTAGGCGATCGTTAGGGTGTTCTCCCCTTTGCCTACCCCCAAAGGGGGCACAGGCAGGGCCCCAACCTCCCCGGGCTCCGGGGCCGTTTTCCATGGGCCTAACGCCGGCGATCTTTTTGGGAACGCTCCCTGCCCCCCTCAGACGTGTCAGACCCCTAAAAGGAGGATCGCGGGGGTTTCCCTCCGGTAAGGCAGGGCCGACCCCGGGGGGCCGCCGGGTCCCATAGCGCTGGGGGACCCGCCCCCGTTCCGTGGGGCTCATCTGGCAGGTCGTGATGAAGTGATTTAAATCGCGACGTTTGCCTCACCTCGGGCCACAGCGCGTCATAGGCCTTTTGTCCCGGGAGTTTGCCGGAGGAGTGCGGGCCCGGAAGGGGACAGAAAAGGGGGCCCCGTAAGGTGGTATTAATGTTGTTTTTTTTTAAGTGCCTACGCCCTTATAAAAAGCCCTTGCCTTGGGGCCCCCTTTATCCCCCCTGGGGCCCCCTTAACGCCTGCCTGTAGCACCTATATACCTCCTGTGGGCCCCATAGCCTGCCTGTGCCCCCTAAAACCCTTCCGGGGGCCCCCCAAAAGCCCCTGCCTGTGGCCCCAACCCCCGGGCCTTTGGGGCCCTTTAAAAACCGCCTGCCTGTGGCCCCCATACGCCTCCTGTGGCCCCCAAAACCCCTGCCGGGGGCCCCCTTTTTAAAAGGGGCCGGGGGCCCCCAATACCCTCCCTGGGGCCCCCCAAATACCCCTGCCGGGGCCCCATACGCCTGTTTGGGGGCCCCCTTTAACCCTGCCTGGGCCCCATACCCTGTGGGGCCCCAAACACCTCCCCGGGGCCCCCTTAGGGCCTGCCTGGGCCCACTTTACGCCTGCCTGTAGCCCAAAAAGTCTGTTTGGGGCCCCAAAAAATAATGCTGCCTGTGGCCCCCATCCCCCTTTGTGTGGGGCCCCCTACGCCTGCCGGGGGCCCCCATACGCTGCCTGTGGCCCCTAAAAACCCCCGGGCCCTGAGCCCTTATACGGTGCTTAAAGGCCCTTAAACGCCTCCCTGAGCCCCCATATCCTGCCTGTGGCCCTAGCTATATCCCTTTGCCGGGGGCCCCCAATTTTTACCTGCCTGACCCCCTTTTAAAATTTTTAAAACCCCTCCCCTGAGGGGCCCCTATTTAACTCCCCTGATGCCCCTTTATAAATATACCTGCCTGGGGAGGGGGAACCCTAAATCTATATAACCTCCTTTGATGTGCCCCTTGTTAAAATACCTGCCTGAGAGTGACCCTAAAATCTATATCCCTCCTGAGAGTGCCATAAATCTATATCCCCTTGCCTGATTGCCCCTATTTTTATATCCCTACCTGCCCTAAGGGGACAATATAAAAAATACCTGCCTGACTGAGGGGGGCAAATCTATATCCCTGTCAACTGGGGGGACTTATATAACCTTTAAAATTTAAAGGGAAATTTTAACGGGAAATTTTGAGGATTCTAAGATTTTTGTGCCCAAAAATCTGCGGGGAGGGAGTATTACCCGGGGGGGAACTCAGCATGAAGGTGTGAAACCCGGGAATGGAAAAAGGAAAAGGGAAAAGTGAACGATGCTGATCAAAAAAGAGTCTCCTGTGGGTCTTTAAAATGTAATTTGCAGGTAACACTTATATTTCTGCAAAATTTGCCCTAAAATAAAAACTGGTATCTACCCTAAAAGGTTTAAACTGTAGGGCGGTGGTATATGTAATAAAGAGCCTTTAAAGCTGATGGTCACTTGTGGGGGTTTTTCGTTTGGTCCGGGGTTTTCTGGCGGGAAATTTTTTAAAACCCTTTTAGAAAGGAATAGTTTTGGGGTTTTGGGTTTTGTAGGAGTTTTTTTGGGTAACAAATCATTCGTCGGGTTTGATTTGCCCCAATGTATGGTGGATTATTTGGTGACTTTTTTTGAAAATGTTTTTCCCACTGTCATATGGGGGGGGAACGATTTTAAAAAAGAAAAAATTTGTCAGGGTTTTGTTTTTCATTGTGCAGTGACTGCGAGGAGAGGGAAACAGGAGCTTTTTGGGAATGTGCAGAAAATTAGTGACAGGACCTGGTGCAGGGGCAGAGGAATTGTGTGGGGGGGGGGGCTTTGTTTGGGGGAGCGGAGGGGGGGGGGGGGCCATTTTCTGTACTTGCCGGGGGGACCAAAATGCCCCTTTTCCCCCGGGCCCTTTTTTATGGTCGTTGTCCCCGCTGGGGAAAGGGGAACCCCACCCAGTCTCAAAATCTTTTTTCCCCCAGGGCTGCCCCTTTTATTTAGGGTTTCCCGCCACATCCTATCAACTCTGAACTTGAAATTTTGGATACGGGGAAAAAAGGAAAAACCCCCCTCTAACTAGTAACCCCGTTTAAACCCCAAAAATAAATTTTCACAAAAAACTTCCCCCTTGGTGTCGAATGGCCAAGCTTTATTCAAAAAATATAAGTTTCAACAAACATGGAAGGGTAGGGGGAGTGCCCAGATAAAATTGTGTGTTTTTTTCCCCGCTGTCTGGGCATGCAGTACCCGGGCCGACAGCAATAAAGGGGCGGCACGCTTTTGGCTGCCCTTTTTAGCAGAGCCAGTACAAATTTAGGGGGGACCAATGAAACCCCCCCGGGAAAATCCCACTCCTGTTAACCACCCTGCCCCCCCCTGGATGCCATTAAAATTTTACCATCCTTAAAAGGGGGGCCCCTTAAAAAGCTCAGCCTCTTCAAACCAATGAGATTTAACATCCTCTATATTAAAAATTAGTCCAACATAACTTGACCTGCAAACATTCCACCCTGAACTCTGAAACCGCCACAGAGAGCCCTTTACACCTTAAAGGCTCAAACCCACCAAACTGCCCCTAATATCCATACTCAACAAAATGACCACAAGCAATTTTTGTATCTGCCCTGGAAAGCTCCCTACAAAAGTCACCTATCCATGGCCTACAAGACGAAACATAGAACAAGTGCGCTGAGAGTACGTAAAGTAGATAACCCCAGTGATTCTAATTGGGCTGCTTGATCCCATTAGCTCAAGGATCCCAATAGTTCAAGTGACACAGCCTGTAGCTTTAACCCCAATGGGGAGGAGCCATAATAGGACCAAACAGAGAACAGTAACAATGGACGAGGCATGTATGTGCTAGAGCAGCGATCGCGCGACTAACCTCACAATGACTGATCATAATCTATCATTAATATTTACACTCCCGTTAAGGGTAAAAACTCTAAAACTACCAGAACCCACTGACTCAGTCAGATATTAGTTACACTTTCCGATCCTACAATGCCCCTAAGAATCTTTTCCCAGCAATAGAACGAAGGGATATCTATTCTGACTCCAGCGAAGCAGTACACTTTTTGGTAAGAACCCAAGAACCAACATGCTCCTCACATAACTTACCAAACAAAGGCCCCTATTTTTACTATGCATCCTAAGTCCATGACCTGACTAGCGACAAAATCATTAACTGCAAAAAAGTACCCAAAAGAAGACAATTATCTTCCTCACAATCTATGACAGTAAAACTATGGTAAAATTACCATTAAGCAACAAGCATTAAAACATGTCATGACAGAGTAGATGTGAGCCCTTATAAGTAAACCAACCCAGTTCTGTTCCATACTTATAGAAAGATAAAGAAATGTAATGTACAACAATGCGCCCTGACATTTCCTAAAGCATTGTCCAGTCACTTATTATTAACCTCAACCTTCAACCCATGCCATGCAGATTGACTCAAGGGCAAACCGACATTCCTCACCAGCGCCCTTGGCCGTTATCACCAGAACCCAAGGACACCATTGAGAGAGACCACGACTCACATGGTGCATCAGGAGAACAATCCCCCAATTGAAAAACAGAGTCATCCCCCGTGTATCACATTTGCTTGGCTGGTTACTCTCATGACGTCCAATAATCACATAAGTGACAGGGCGCAGTCCAGGGTGCCATTCTGTGCGCTGGAAATCGATCTGCATGCTAGCGCAGAGCCGGCGCACCATCTATGATGCTACCCGTTCTGATGTGACTTGCCATAGCTGTGATAGCCGCATAGGAAGGTACTCTATGAGACAAGATTGATAGCCTTGACCTATGAAAACCATAAGAGGAGCCAAGAGGCATACATAACAATAACAGCCACCTACCTGTTAGCCAAGAAAAATGGTGTCCTTGAAGCTACTCATCACTTGAATTACAATAGTTTTTCCCCGCGCAATCCGCCAAACATACAAATTACAGATTTAATCTTTTTTTTTTTTTTTTTTGAGTATTTGTTTGTTGTTTTAATGCCACGCACATTTTTTCTCCTCACCCTCCACCAGAAGCCATAACTATATTCCTCTATAAACAGGAGAGGCGGAGAAGACATAACTGCATGTTCTTGCTCTCAACACATAGTGACAGGTTTTGCTTACTGTTACTCATTTGTGTTGTATAGTGTGAGCACCAAGTAGCCCCCAATGAGGCCCTCCTACCCATCAGAAGCATAATCTAAATGATCATTGCCATTGATGCAAAGATTGTGAGAAACCTCAATGGAAACTATAATCAATATGCCATTTTTGTGAACAGATTCAATTATAAAGCATGAGGAACAATGTTAAAACAAACCACTTAGCAAATATCTAATATAAAACTTGCCCTATCTAACTAGATAAATTAGTGGGTAAACTGCCGATCAGTAGATATAAGCAGAGCCCGTGACTCTATCTTTGATGATTGCACTAGAATAAAGGAAGAATTAAATAAGAGCCATGTAGATTCAATCGTTGTTCTATTCACCCTCAAAAGGGGAAGGAGTTCCTTGAAGAAAAAAATCTGCGACCTATAATCAGTCCTCCGAACCAATATTACCCCAACTTGGCTCCGAGGCAACCATAAACCCCAATCATGGACTAAGCGACCTGGCGACCAAACCCTTTAAGGGTTGCAAAACACCATTACCCCCGGCCATACTCCACTGGCTCGGAGCTCCCAAAAAGCCAGTCTTGCTGGCTCCACCTTTTTTATTTTCTTCTCTCCAAGGATAGCAAGCCTGGAAGAGCCCACCTCGCCAGATCCCGTCAAACGAAAACCCCCAATCGTGGTGCTAAGAGACAAGGCGACAAATCACCGAAGGGCAAAAAACACCAATTACCCCCATCCGAATTCCACTGGCTCGGGGCCCCATAAAAGCCAGACTCGCTGGCTCAACCATTTTTTTGCTCCCAGGGATAATCCAGCTGAAAGAGCCACCTAATCGCAGATCTCTTTTTTTTTTTTTTGTGACTGGAAACCTTTTCCAGCTCTGGAGCCTACCATAGTCGCCAGACCCTCACAAGGAACCTCCCAAAGAACCGTTGTACGCCTACAGGATTAGTATGCCAAACGGAAGGGAAGAGTCTTTGAACTAAAAATCGGTTGTGTATATCAAATGCTCTGAACACATTACACCTTAGCCTATCCGGAGGCACCAAAACCACCATTGTGGTCGGTGTTAACCCCGCAGCCTCTGGACCACCACCCTGACGAGCCTCCCATACGCGCAACCAGACACACCACCACCATGATGAAACCCAAAACACCAAGTTAATGTCCAACTCCAAAGATCCCCTCCTCGCCTAATTACAGCTAGGGTTAGTAATGCACACTGAGAAGTGAAAGGAGGTCCCTTGAAGCTACCACATCAGGCCCTTATATCAAAAGCTCTTAACCTTATTTACCTCTTAGCTGCTTTCACACCATTGGCTCATAGGAACCATAAGCCACAATTGCCAGTATGCAGGAGCCATGCAGTCCTTTTCCGCTGTCCCGGTGCACGACCGCTGTAAACTTCTGGGGTCTCTCTGATGCTAGTCAGGCCAGCCCCACTGCGCCCGTGGAGGGCATCCCGCCATCACATTGGGACCGTTGTACTTATCGCCGAGTACCAACCCATGGACTCCACCGATGCTCACCACTCGCATTCCTGGCACGCTCCTACTGGCAAAGTGTAACATACGGCTCGCGGGACCAGCACCCGATGCCATTGAGCCTCACCATAGACGCCAGACCAAACCATGGGGAACCATTCACCGTGATGAAACCCAAAATATTATCCCACCAGACTTCAAGGACCTCCCCCTACCACACACTTCAGCATAATGTGTTATATATACAGCACAAAAGAGACATAGAGTCCAGCAGCATACAGACATATTGTAGTATTCCTCCAGTGATAAAAAAAAAAGAGATCAGGCACCCTCAAGACTCCGATGTAGAGTAAGGGGAGCTGATACCATGTACACAGGCAGGTCACCAATACAGCCTGAGGTAAAGCATATATATCGGATCACTTAAATCCAAAAGACTCAAGAAGGAAATAATGCCCTGGTACATAACAGGGGCAGTAACCAGTCTATTTATGAGTTAATCTGACTGTGATATCACTAATCACAATACACAGCAGGGAATAATGCCTTTACATAGCAGGGTCAGAACACAGCCCGAGATAAAGGTATAACAAACCCGATCACTAGAAGACCATAATGCTAAGAGGGAAATAATGCGCTGTACATAATAGGGGCAGTAACGCAGTCCTACTTTTGATATCATCTGCTGTGATATCACTAATCACAAAACTAAGCATGGGTAATAATGCCTGTACAAAAACAGCAGGGTCGATAATCAGTTCCCTATTTATGAGATTTCATTGCTTTGATATCACCCACCACAATACTAAGGCAGATGGGAATAATAGCCCATTAACAAAGCAGGTCAGTATACATTCTTGTTGATAGCCTGGCTCAGTATACACACTGTGAAGTGAACTATTACAGATCCCCAGCCTCTTATCTACAAAGGTAGAACTGAACCCTGCACCCAGCATAGTTACATCCATGCACAAGGTTCATATCCAGTCACAGCGCGGTTGTTCTGTAATCATTCACTGCAGCCTCCTCACTGACCCTCATGTCTGTGATCTCCCCTACTATACCCTCAGGCTGGGCCCTTCCTCTTCACCCATGTAACCCCTCACAGCTCCACCATAGGAGAGCTCAATAACACGAATGTGACGGTACATGCTTACAGACAGCAAAGCTAGTGCCAAGCCTTCAGCAGTTGAGGGGGGAGGGAGGCAATACTATTTCCCTCATGTGCTGACATGAATTCCTAGTGATAAAAGATCCCATATACAATACAGCATTTATTACTATACTTCTGTATCTTGTATGATGTGAGTGAACCCCCTCATGTGTGAATTGAAGGGTCACTGTGCATTGTAACTTCCCTGAAGCTGCCAGACACATCTTATCTTGCGTCTTTGGGGTGAGGAGAAAGAGGAAGTAGGGAAGGAGAAACCGGAACTTATATCTAACTTCCTAAACCCCACCCTTCCACCCTCACAGTAAACTCCTTCCCCGTATATCCACACTCCTCCTCTCATATCACAACACCCCCCTGCTCATTCCTATAAACTAACATGCCGGAGCTTTAGCACAATGCAGGGACTATAATAAGCTGCCCTCAGTTCTTTTAGTCAAACACCTACCCCCCTTTGAGCTCAAAGTTACTTACAATAAATATTCATTGCAAAATACACTGAAACCATCCACTTACATACCTACACTATCACCAAAAACACCCTAGACATAAGGGAGCTCTCGGATTTTCCCCTCACTCCCAAAGTCCTGGTCCCCCTTAGCTTAGGGCTTCGGGGGGGTTCTTCTCAGTCCATGCTGAAGCAGAAAGCCTCCCCCCAGTATGATGCTGCCCCCCAGGCTTCACAGTGGGGATGGTGTGTTCAGGGTCATGTACAGTGTTGACTTTGCTCCACACATAGCATAATAGTTAGACCGCAGACAGATTTTCCCACCTGAGCTGTGGAGCTTTGCGGCTCCTTTACAGTGACCCTGAGCCTCTTGAATTTTTCTATAACAAATGTTCTACTTGCCTGGGCTGTAAGTTTAGGTGGACAGCCATGTGTTGGCAGATTAGCAGTTGTGCCATACTCCTTCCCTTTATGGATGATGGATTAAGCAGTGCTCCGTGAGATGTTTTTAAAACCTAACCCTGCCTTACATTGTGCCACCACAAGACATCCCTGATCTGTCATGGTGAGTTACCTAGGTTTCATGATGCTGCTTGTTCACTAAATTTTTTCAAAGCAAACTCAGTTAGTCTCAATCAACAACAGCTCATCTATACTGACAATAAATTACATACAGATTTACTCTGTTTACTAATCAAGTGACTAAGTGACTTCTACATGCAATTGGTCAAACTGGATTTTATTTAGGGTATCAGACTACAGGGAGCTTAATACATACATACTCCACACTTTTCATTTCTTTTCAATTTTGCAAACAAAATTGAAAAGCTCATATCATTTTCTTAACACTTCACAAATACTTGATACTTTGTGTTGCTCTATCACATAAAATATAGGACTGTGGCTGTAATGTTTAAAAATAAGGAAATGTTCCAAGGCATACACATTTGCAACGCAGCCGTCTAGTAGGAGTTCCCAAAGGTGGGACCTGCACCTTTCACACTTTAAAGGTCTATCTTAGCAATATGCTATCAAAGTCTATGTTGGGAGCAGATGAGAAAAGCAGATATGAGATATTCAGAGTAACCATATTTAGTATATAACACAAATAGAATTTGTCTGGACAGGAAGTTTGGTGACATAAATAAGTCTATTTATTGGTTTCCTCGTCCTTCGAACAGTATAAAATAAAGCAATGGACCGTCTGCGATCAGTGTGTCGTCTGATGAGTCTCTTTCTCTTTTACACGGGAGTCATATCCTCAGGTAAGTTTTCTCCATCAATACGGATAGAAGCACATAACGAGTTTGACCTGTTGCTGTACACTGTTACAAGGGTGTACATCAGTCTTATCTCATGTCTGAGTCCATGGTAAAATAACCGCGGTGGATTCATATGCTCAGGTCAGCTCACTACTTGGTATGAGACATTATGTACATAGTGTGGTGGACAAGCATACAAAATCAGGATATAGGTCTTTCAAATTATTTAAAAAGCTAAATTTATTGCACACAAAAGTAATAGGTTTTTTTTGCAAGAACTTGAAGAGGTTCTGCCACGAGTGGAGAGAATGGCTGCCACTTCCAGTGCCGACCGGAGAGCTCGAGTCGCGCTTGCGCTGTCCGCGCTTCGTATTTACCGTTCTGTGGGAGTTTCTCATATAACAACCAAGTGGTGTGTTTGGCTCTGCTCAGAACTCCCATTAAACAGAACGGGGAGTAACTGCACAAGCGCAATCAGCTTTTCAGTCCGCATTGTTACTTTCAGGTGCCCATTCCCAAAAGTGGGACCCGCACTTATCAGACAAGGATGGCGTATCCTAGCGATGCCATTATTGTCTATCGAGGCAAAAAACCTTTAAAACAAAAATACATGCCTATGGCTTAAACATAGTCCCTGTATCAACATGAGGGAGAGAAAAATCCAAATTTAAGTGTGTCCTCTCACAAGATCGCGGCTTTTATGTGTACAGATTTTGCGAAAACAATTCACTTTGCAATATGTTTCCATTAACATGCTGTCCTAACCTATTCCTATAGATATCCCCTCTTGTATGGGCTGCATCAGCTCCTCAGGTCCACTAATAGCTAAAGACCGTTTGATCTCGCCTGATAGGCTACCAACATCTGGGGTTGCTATAGGCCTACTACCCTGGCTTCTACTGCAGTCCTAAGTAGAGAGGACCACCTGGAAATCAAAATGAAACCAAGAAACGAGGACTGCGCTAAGGTGAATCAATGTAGTGAGACAACCCCTTTAACATACTTCCAAGACACAAAGCTTCCCCAAAGCTCTTCCCGCTGTCTCCTGTCTTTTTGAACATTCATAACTCATAGGATATCTATTGGGCAGTTGTCCAGGGGAACCATATGCATAGGGGCCTTGGGTACTTTGAGCTATGTCCTGGGAATGCAAAGCACATACTCTTGTTCCCCAGGTCCACAGTGTTTATTTAGCTAATTGCACAGATGGTTAAAAACAATGGAGGAGCATTGCCTCGCCCATTAGTCTTTTTTAGCAACATACTGCTTTAGGCCTGCAGCCTGCAAAACACCATAGGAGTGCTTTGCAGAGGTCTAGATGGAGTGGCCCAGCACGCATGTTACTCTTACTAGAGATACCTGAAATGTATTTTATTTATATATATTTTTTTATATTATTACATCTATATAGACTCTAGCAACTCCACTCGTTGTGGTTGCACTGGAGTCTATGAAACTGACTGAATGTACTTGGTGTGATAGAGATGTACTCTGGTGATGATATGTCATGAGCTTGGTGTTATAAGGTAATACTCTGGTGTGATGTCATGTGTTTGGGTGTGATAGAGGTGTACTCTGGTGTGATGTCATGTGCTTGGGTGTGATAGAGGTATACTCTGGTGTGATGTCCTGTGTTTGGGTGTGGTAGAGGTATACTCTGGTGTGATGTCATGTGCTTGGGTGTGATAGAGGTATACACTGCTGTGATGTCATGTGCTTGGGTGTGATAGAGGTATACACTGGTGTGATGTCTGATTGTTTGGGTGGGGGGGAGCGGGAGAAGAGTTATAGCATCTGGTTTGATGTCATGAGTTTTGGGTGGATAGAGGTATACACAGGTGTGAGTGTCATGTGCGTTATGGGTGTGATAGATGAGGTGTACTCTGGTTGTGATTTCCGAGTGCTTGTAGTGAAAGAGTGTACCACTGTGTTATGACATGTGCTTAGGGAGGTAAGGTATACACTGCTGTGATGTCATGTGCTTGGGTGTGATAGAGGTATACACTGCTGTGATGTCATGTGTTTGGGTGTGATAGAGGTTTACATGGTGTGATGTCTTTTGTTTGGGTGTGATAGGGTGTACTCGGGGTGTGTCCGTGCTTTTGGGGGGATGAGGTGTACTCTGGTGTGTTTCCCGTGCTTGGGGTTTATAGGTGTACTCTGGTGTGATGTCATGTGCTTTGGGGGTGGTAAGGGATACATGTGGATTCATTTGTTGGGGTGATGAGGTATACCGCTTATGTCATGTGTTTGGTTGAAAGGTAACAGGTGTATGTCATGGTTTTTTGGGTGTGAAGAGGTGACTTTGGTGGTGTCCCCTGCTTGGGGGGGTGGGTGTTCTGGTGTGATGTCATTGGCTTGGGTTGATAGGGTGTACTCTGGTGTTGTCATGTCTTTTGTGGTAAGGGGTACTCTGGGGTGATTTATGTGTTGGGTGTGATAGAGTTTATCTGGTGTGAGTCATTTTGCTTGGGTGTGTAGAGGATAAATTTGGTGTGTGTCATGTGCTTGGGGGGTAGAGGTATATTCTGGGTGATGTATGCTTGGGTTATTGAGGTTTTCTCTGGTTGGGTGTCCCGTGTTTTTGGGGGTGATGAGAATACCTGGGTGATTCATGGCTTGGGGGTGATAGGATAATCTGTGTGATTCAGGCAGGTGTGATAATGTGACCTGGGGTTAGTCATGTGTTTGGGTGTGATAGAGGTGTACTCGGTGGATGTCCTTTTGGGTGTGGAAGGTATACTTGGTGTGATTCCTGTGTTTGGTGTGATAGGTATCCCCGGTTGATGTCTGTGCTTGGGTGTGATAGAGGTATACTCTGGTGTGATGTCATGTGCTTGGGTGTGATAGAGGGATTTTTCTTGTGAGTCATGGCTTGGGTGTGGTAAGGTGTACTTGGTGGATTCCTGGCTTGGGTGTGATAGAGGTGTACTCTGGTGTGATGTCCTGTGTTTGGGTGTGATAGAGGTGTCTCTGGGTGATGTCCGTGCTTTTTGGGGTGATAGAGGGGGTACTTGGTTGATGTCGTGCTTGGGGTAAAGATATACTCTGGTTTTGATGTCATGTGCTTGGTGTGAAAAGGGGTCCTGGTGTGATGTCCTGTGTTTGGGTGTGATAGAGATATCCTGGTGTGTGTCTGTGCTTTGGGGGGGTTTGGGAAGGTGTACCGGTGTGATGCCTGTGTTTGGGGGTGTATAGAGATGTCTCTTTTTGAATTTCCCGTTTTGGGTGTGATAAAGGGTATACCTTGGTTGATGCAGTGTTTGGGTTTGTAGAGGTATACCTGGTGGAAAGTCCCGTGTTTTGGGTGTGATAGAGGTGTACTCTGGTGTGATGTCATGTGCTTGGGTGTGATAGAGGTGTACTCTGGTGTGATGTCATGTGTTTGGGTGTGATAGAGGTGTACTCTGGTGTGATGTCATGTGATTGGGTGTGATAGAGGTGTACTCTGGGGGGTGAGTCCCGTGTTGGGTGGTAGGGTTGTACTCTGTGTGATGTCCGTGCTTTGGGGTGTGATAGAGGGTACTCTGGGTGTGTCCGTGCTTGGTGTGATAGGGTTTTCTTTGGTTGATGTCCCGTGCTTTGGGTGTGTAGAATATCTTGGTGTGAGTCATGGCTTGGGGTTGATAGAGATTACCTGGGGTGTGTCCTGTGTTTGGGTGTGAAGAGGAACTCGTGTGATTCCTGTGTTTGGGGTGATAGAGGATACCCTTTGGGGTGGTCAGTGTTTGGGGTGATAGAGTGTAGTCTGGGTGATGTCAGTGCTTGGGGGTGGAGAGGGGAAAATCTGGTTGAGTCTGTGCTTGGGTGTGATAGAGGGGTACTCTGGTGTGATGTCATGTGCTTGGTAGATAGAGGTGTACTCGGGGGTAGTCTGTGCTTGGGTGTGGTAAAGGGGAAAATTTGGTGTAAAGTCAGTGCTTGGTGGGGATAGGTATACTCTGGTGTGATGTCATGTGCTTGGGTGTGATAGAGGTATACTCTGGTGTGATGTCTTTTTGCTGGTGATAGAGGTACTCTGGGGTGATGTCCTTTTTGTTTTGATAGAGGTATATTCTGGTGTGATGTCATGTGTTTTTGGGTGTGGGAGAGGGGGTACTTGGTGTGAGTCATGTCTTGGGGTGGGAAGGATACACTGCTGTGAGTAGTGCTTGGGTGGAATAAGGTATCACTGCGTATGATGTGTTTGGGTGTGATAGGGTATACATGGGGGGATGTCGGCTTGGGTGTGATAGAGGTGTACTCTGGTGTGATGTCATGTGCTTGGGTGTGATAGAGGTGTACTCTGGTGTGATGTCATGTGCTTGGGTGTGATAGAGGTATACTCTGGTGTGATGTCATGTGCTTGGGTTGGTAAGGGTCTCTGGGGTTTGATGTCATGTGCTTGGGTGTGATAGAGATATACTCTGGTGTGATGTCCTGTGTTTGGGTGTGATAGAGATATACTCTGGTGTGATGTCATGTGTTTGGGTGTGATAGAGGTGTACTCTGGTGTGATGTCATGTGCTTGGGTGTGATAGAGGTTACTTGGGTGATGCAGTGTTTGGGTGTAAAAGGGTTTTCTGGTGTGACATGGCTTGGGTGGGGAGAGGTATACACTGGTGTGATGTCTTGTGTTTGGGTGTGATAGAGGTATTCTCTGGTGGGTGTCATTGCTGGGTGTGTAGAGGTATACATGGTGTGAGTCTTTTGTTGGGGGGTGTAGAGGTGTATCTGGTGTGATTCATGTGCTTGGGGTGATGAGGTGTACTCCCGGGGTGAGTCTGTCTTGGGTGGTAGAGGTTACTTCTGGGTGTGTCATGGTTTGGGTGTGGTAAGGTAAACCTGGGTGAGTCTTGCTTTGGTTGTGATAAAGGGTTTATCTGGTGTGATTCTGTGCTGGGGTGTGGGAGGTGTACTCTGGGTGTGGTGGTTTATTGTTTTGGTGTGGTAGGGGGTACTCGGGTGTGAAGTCCTGTTTGGGGGTATATTGGGGTTTTTATTTGGTGTGATGCAGGCCGGACGGGGAAAAAAATCACCCCTGGCACTAAGCCCCCAGCACCCCCCACATAAATACTGTTAAAAAATGCCCCTTTTCTGACCCGCCCTGCCTAAATAAACTACACTATAAAAGTGTTTCACACGGAGCATTTTTGGTGCTTTTTTTGTGTGTTTTTGGTGCTTTTTTGCAAAAAGGCAGAGCTTAATGCTGAACTTTTGCACAAAAAAAAGCATCAAAAAAAACCCAAAAACCCCTCCCTGTAGAGCCCCCCCTACATAAAGCAAGAAAGAAAAAAGGGGGTGCAGAGATAACCCCTTTTATCACAGAAAATCAGGTTAGCCCTTTTCAACAGGGGGCAAGCCCACACTGAACTAAAAAGCACCAACTAACCTACAACCCCACCAATCCATCCCCAGTATCAGGTCCCATCCTGAAAACAGCACTGATTCATCACAGAAATTTAAAATTTCCCCTGACATCAGGGACCCACAGGGGGTCATCTTGAGGGGGTTGTTTCTCTCCTTTTCTTCTTCTGGCACAAACCTCCATGACTCTTTCCCGATGATCCCTTCCCCTTCCCTTTCTTTCTTGTCCCCGTACAGCACAATGTTTTTCTTCTCCCGCCAAAGGTGAATTTTTCCACAAATACATCTTAGACTCCTCTTTTTCCAGCACTTTCCTATCAATCCCCAAACAGCGTATGTTAGACCCCAAAAAATTTGAAATTAAAAAATGTCAGATTAAGTCGGCATGTAAATAGGTAGACCCCATTAGGCAGGCAGGGCCAGTATGTAGGCACGGCCGGAGGACAGTATGCATCAGGCATGGACAGTACACAGGGCAGGAGGGACAGTATAAAGGCAGAAAAAGGGCCACTTGATAGGCAGACAGGGACAGTATAATAGGCAGGCAGGACAGTGTTAATAGGCAGTCTAGGGCGTGTATAGGTAGGCAGGGCTATTATAGGCAGCCAGGCAGTTGTATAGGTAGGCAGTGCTATTATAGGCTGCCAGGGCAGGGTATAGGGAGCCAGGGCCGGGCATCATATAGACAGGGCAGGGTGTAGGGTTTTAGGCCAGGGCAGGGCATCATTATAGCCAGGGCAGGGTGTAGGTAGCCAGGCAGGGTATCAAGTACGCCGGGCAGTGGCAATCAGTAGCCAGGGAAGGGTAACAGTAGCCAGGGCAGAGGGCATTAAGTAGCCAGGGCGGGCATTCAGTATGCCAGGGCAGGGCATCCAGTAGCCAGGGCAGGGCATCATATACCAGACAGATGTATAGGTAGCATGGCAGTGGTATCAGTATAGCCAGGGCAGGGCATCATATAGCCGGTAAGGGTATAGGTAGCCAGGGCAGGATATCAGTAGCCAGGGCGGGAATAATATTGCCAGGGCGAGTGTATAGGTAAGCCAGGGCAGGGTATAGGTTAGCCAGGCAGGGGCATCATATAGCCAGGCAGGGTATCAGTAGCCAGGGCAGGGCATCAGTAGCCAGGCAGCGGTATCAAGTAGCCAGGGCAGGCGTATCAGTAGCAGGGAAGGGTTATCAGTAGCCAGGCAGGGTTATAGGTAGCCAGGCAGGGTAAGGTAGCCAGGGCAGGGAATCATATTGCCAGGGCAGAGTATAGGTTAGCCAGGGCAGGCATCATATTGCCAGGGCAGGGCATCATATAGCCAGGGCAGGGTATAGGTAGCCAGGGCAGGGCATCATATATGCCAGCAGTGGGTATAGGTAGCCAGGCAGGATATCAGTAGCCAGGCGTGGCATCATATAGCCAGGGCAGTGTATAGGTAGGCAGGGCAGTGTATAGGTAGCCAGGGGCAGGGGCATCATCATGCAGGGCAGGGTTTAAGAGCCAGGCGGTATAAGTAGCCAGGCAGGGGTATCAGTAGTAATCAGGCAGGGCCATCATATAGCAGGGCAGGGTACACATTAGGTAGCAGGGCCACGGGCATCATATAGCCAGCGGCAAGGGTATAGGTAGCCAGGCAGGGATCTATATAGCCAGTGGCAGGGTAATAGGTAGCCATGGCCAGGGCATCATATTCCAGGGCAGGGTATCGGTTAGCCAGGCAGGGCATCATATAGCCAGGCAGGGTATAGTAGCCAGGCAGGGTTATCCAGTAGCCAGGGGCAGGGCATCATATGCCAGGAGGGTATAGGTTAGCCAGGCAGGGTATTAGGTAGCCAGGGCCGGGCATCATATAGCAAGGGCAGTGTATAGGTAGCCAGGGCAGGGCATCATATAGCCAGGGCAGTGGATAGGTAGCCAGGCAGGGTATAAGTAGCCAGGCAGTGTATCAGTAGTCAGGGCAGGGCATCATATAGCCAGGGCAGGGCAGGGGCAGTATAGGCAGCCAGGGCAGGGGCAGTATATAGCCAGGGCCGGGCAGTATATAGCCAGGGGAGGGGCTTGTATTTAGCAGGAGTGGCCAGGGGCAGTATATAACCAGGGGGCGTAGGGCAGTATATAGCCAGGGCCAGGGCAGGGCAGGGGCAGTATATAGCCAGGGCAGGGCGGGGCAGTTTATAACCAGGGCAGGGGCAGTATATAGCCAGGCAGGCAGGGACTAGGGCAGTATATAGCCAGGGCAGGGGCAGTATAGGCAGCCAGGGCAGGGGGAAGTATATAGGCCAGGGCAGGGCAGTATAGGCAAGCAAGGGCTAGGGGCGTTATAGGCAGCCAGGGCAAGGGGCAGTATATAGCTGGGCAGGAGCAGTATATAGCCAGGGCAGGGGCAGTAAGTAGATAAAAAAAAATAAAAACGTTTTAATATCACCCGGACACGCTGCATGTCCGGCTCCCTTTCACTCTGGAGCCGGTGGCCCGCTCAACTGCAGAGTGCGGGGCCGACGGAGCAGGCGCGCGATTGACGTCATTACATCGCGGCGCCTGCCCCGCGGCCTCCTGGGAGCTGGAACAGACGGGATCAGTTAGATCCAGAATGCTCAGCCTCGGCCGCTGCTCTGCACCGCGCGGTGCAGGCGGCGGGCCGTGATGGCTGCATGGCTGGGTCACGTGCACCGGCCCATGCAGCCGATGTGGCGAGGGTGGGCCTGTCGGCCCCCCTGCCACAGGGGTTCCTGGTCGTGATGTCGACCTTTGCGGCCCCTGTAGCGCGCCACAGACCGGCACTCGGGGGCCCGCCGGGGGGTGGGGAACACCTCCTCCTCGGCTGGGCGATCGAGCCGGCCCCATGCGGCTCCGGACCCTAGCGGCCAGCGGGCAAAATGCCCGGCTTGCCCTATGGTCCAGTCCGGGCCTGGTTATATGATAGAGGAGAGGGATTGAGCTCGAGATATATAGGATTATATGAATAGAGGACGAGAAGCTGGATGCTAGCTCTGTGATATATTAGGGTTATTGATAGAGGAGAGGAGCTGAGCTCTGTGATATAATAGGGTTTATGATAGAGGAGAGAAGTGAGCTCTGTGATATATAGTGTTATACGATAGAGGGGAGAGGGGGGACTGAGCATCTGTTGATATATAAGGTTCATATGATAGAGGAGCGAAAGGAGCTCTGTGATATATAGGGTTATATGTTAGAGGAGAGCAGCTGAGCTCTGTGGTATATAGGGTTATAGGATTAGATGAAGAGGAGCTGAACTCTGTTGATATATAGGGTTATATGATTGAGGAGGGATCTGAGCTTCTTGATATATAGGGGTATATGATAGGGAGAGGGAGCTGAGCTCTTAGTGATTTTATATGGTTATGTTGATAGACGGAGAGAAGCTGAGCTCTGTGATATAAGGGTTATTATGATAGAGGTGAAGAAGCTGAGCCTGTGATATATAGGGTTTATATGATAGAGGAAGAGAAGCTGACTCTGTGATATATATGGGTTATTGATAGAGGAGAGAAGCTGAGCTCTTTGATATATATGGGTTATATGATTAGAGGCGAGAGAAGCTGAGCTCTGTGATATATAATGGTTATTGATAGAGGAGAGAAGCCTCGAGCTATGTGATTTATAGGGTTATAATTATACTTCTTGTGCAGGAAACCTCAGGAAAGAGGGAAAAACAAAGTGGTGAATGGGAAGACAAAAAGGCACACACAAATAGTGTAATATTGTTTCCAATGGAGTTTGCAATAAAATAATTTTTCAATCTGCTCACCTGAGACCAGTTGTACTTCACAATGGTACAACTCATTTGTAGATGTGTATCCAGTGTTGGGAGCTTGCTGGCCACTTCAATCCGCTTTTCCCGCCGCACAAGGAGATCCAAGGGTTATATTCTGTAATACCGAGCTACAAGTAGCTCCCAATTTAAAGGGATTCCAGCGCTCCTAATACACTGTGACTATTCCACTGAACAGTACACACTAAAACCCCAATATTAAAAAGGGTAATTTTTTGTGCACATAAAAAACATAAAAATTAAAAAATAAATAAAAAAGCCTAAAAACTCAACACGTTTCGCAGCCCCTAGCTCCCTTCATCAGATATAATCGATGGGTGATCCCCCCTTTTAAAATTGAAATCTTATTACAAGGGACCAACCCATTTTGCAACTCCCCACCCACCCCCCCCAAAACACTTAGAATTCCCCCTCATTATAAATTTTACTCATAATCCCATTACAAATTGTAAAACATTATACATAGATTACCCTTTAAATTCCCCAGGGGTAGATCTTTCTAAAAGGACGCTCCCTCCCCGTCCGTGGAGGGAAACGCCCCATGGTAGGCACTTTCGCTCACACATCCAAATTCCCCTGACCTACAATAAATTCCCCCTCAGGGTTCCTGTTTTCTATTATCTCCAATAACCCTTGCGCCCATATCCCCTTAGGTTTTTTCTTTTCCCAACCACAGGGGCGCTAACTCCCTTTTGTATTGTAAAAGGGAAATGGTCAAGAGCGGGCACTTCCGCCCGCACCAGTCCGCGCTCCTATGACCTATTGGCAGCTCCTTTCGATCCCCTTTTGCTGTTTTCCAGATGCGTTGCCCCCAATCACCCACCCCAAAATTGTGCTGGACACTGTAATTATATATCAAACTCTGAGTCAACCAATAAAGAATCTCCCCTTAGGGAATAACCATGATCCCCCCCCGCCAGTCCGAGTAACCCTACCTGTTAACCCCCCCAAATGAAAACCAACCCTCAAAAAAAGGGGCGGAAAATAAACCCCAAGGACCCTCTTTTTAAAAATATACAAACTTTTTGGGAAACCCTTTTAAAACCCAAAGGGGGTTTTAAAAGAATTAATTTAAAAAACCAAAAAATTTTTTTCCTTAATAATGAGGGCTTGTAATCTTTTTTGGGACGTTCCATGTATAAAGACATGCAAAGGGCTTTAAATTTTTTTTGGGTTTTTTAATATTACATTTTTTAAGTTTTATGTATTATATTCACAATAAATATACCTTTCTAATATATGGGGTAAAATTTTGGTACTTTTCCCCATTGGAATAGTCACAGTGTATTTAGGAGCGCTAAAACCCCTTTTAAAATTTGGGAGCTACTTGTAGCCTTATTATAGAATATAGGTTATATGATAGAAAAGAGGCTGACTCTGTGACATATGGGATTTAATGGTAAATCCCCTAAAAGGACCATGCAAAAGGGGTTGCAAAGATGAGGGTTTTTTCTATTATTCCTGAATGCCTGCCACGGCCCCTTTTTTTCTGGCCAAAGGGCCCAGGGCCCGTGCCCCCTGTTTCCCTGTCCGCCCTCCAACACCCGGGGGCCGCTGCTGTACCTCGAAGGGTTTTCTGTTTTTGCCTGTTTGTATCCCCAGTTCCGTACTTTTTTTTTGTGCCCCTTTGTCTCTGTGTCTCACCTGCCCTTGCCCCTGTTTATTTTGTTCCTGCCCCGGGGCTGCATACCTGCCTAAAAAGCGCCTAGGAACGCTCGCTTGGCGGGGTTTTAAAGGGGGCCTTTTGCCCCTCAATTTCCGGGCCCAAATTAAACCTACACCCTCCGGGCATAAAGGGAATTTCCTGCCCGGGTTTTCCCGGGGTTAAATTAAAATTTTTGTCCATCTGACCCCTTGACCACTGCTTTCCTTGTTTACCTGTTTCTGTTCCTGGTGTTTTTTTTAAAAACCCCGTTGCCCTTGAAATTGTCTGATCCCCGGGGTTCCTAGTTTTCAAACTGTTTTTCTAAACCTGTTTATTTTTCTGTACCCCTCCCAAACCGGGCCTGTCATTCCCCAGCCGGGGAAAACCACTTCCAGCCCTTCTTAACCCGGGCTTTTGCCCAGGTTGCTTTTCCTTACCCCTTTTCCTGCTGTATTCCCATTATACCTGCTTGTATCTGTCTGGACTCCGTAAACCTAACTTCAGCTGTCACCGGAGAAGTCACATCGGGGGTTTAGAAACCGGGGGTTTTCCCCACTCAGAAAAGTCCATCCAGCCTTTCGGGGGACCCCCCGTGAAGGCTCGGGATTCCTCGTATTCCCTGATATACAGCGACACCGGGCCCTCCAAATTGACGGGATTACTGAGTCTTCGCTGGGTGGGAATTTGTAGAAATTTTAGAAAAAGGGTTTTGGGTAAGGGCCCCAAAACCCCTTGGGAAACCCGGGAACCTTTAATGATATTCCCAGGGTCCCAAGGGGGCTTGCGGGGAAAAACCCGTCCTCGACCCCTTTCCCGCACACCCGGGCCGGGGTTTGCACCCGCAAAACCGGGCACGCCCGGCCCCCCGGGGGCCGGCTTTTTTAAAAACCCTTTCAAATGCCGCGGCAAAAAATGGCTGCGGGCGTCTAATGAATGAAAAACCCAACCCGACCTTCAGGGTGATCGCCACGCCGCAGCAAAATTTGCAGCGTTTCCACCCCCCGGACAGGGAAAACCGGAAAACCCCGTGAATCTCCCTTCACTGCAGTCCCGGTTTTCCCCCACTTCCTGCCGCAACAGGTTGGGAAACCGCCCATCTGGAAACGGGTCTAATGCATTGTTCTATGCAATGCATTAGTCTGTTTTAAACCCTAGCGCCACCTAGGGGTCAAGCCCCCAAAGGGTAGACTCAATGTTACAGTAAAAAAAAAAGGGGGAAAAAAAAAAAAAAAGTATTAAAAATTCAAACACCAATTTTTTTTCCCCCCCCTTTTACCCAAAAAAAAAAACATAAAAATAAAAAAAAAGTTACACATATTTGGTATCGCCAAAGTCCCCCCTCTATAAAAATAAAAACATCACTTAAACCCGTGCGCTAACAGCTTAAAAAAAAAAAAAATCCCAAAACGCCAAATTGCCCTTTTTTGGTCCCTTTTACTCACTTAAAAATGGAATTAAAGTGATAAAAAAGTCGCATGCATTCCAAACGCTAACTAAAAAAAAAAAAAACAAAATTCAGGCCCCAAAAAAGCACCCTCACTGACGCCGTAGGTGTTATACAAAAAATTTTTTTGGTCGCAAAAATGGCGAATTTGGGCAAATTTCAAAAAAAGAAAAGGTTTTTGGGTTTTTTTTTTCGGTCCAAAAAAAAACAAAAAACCCTACCTTTTGGGATTGCCGGGTGCGTAAACAAACCCGTAGACTACAGGGTAACACTTATATTTACCAAAGATTGAAAAGCCGTAAAAGCAAAACACCCGCAAACATGGTGAAAATACGTTTTTTTTTTACAAATTTTTTCCCACGGAATTTTTTTTTTTTGGTTTCCCATATATTCTAAAGTACAGTGAATAAAAACCATTAGGGAAAATACAACTTGGCCCCAGAAAAAAATCAGGGGGGGAAAAATAAAAAAATTTTTTGGGCCCCCGGAAAAGGAGGGAAAAGGGAAATTTTTAACAAAAAAAAAAAAGCTTTAGGGCCTTAAAGGGGTTTTGGGTTTATGACCCAAAAAGATAAATTTTGGGGTGACGTATCTTATATTGAGGGGTTTCCCTTTGGGCCCCTCCTTTCTTTTATGCAATCATTTTAAAAAACTAAAAAATTTTCCCAAAAAATTCAACAATTTTTTTATATTTAAAACTAAGATAAGAAATTTAGAAAAGGGTTGTGGAGGAACCGGGGGTCGGGGTATATTTGAAAAGTTTTTTTTAACTTTTAAATTTTCCCCTTTGAAATTTTTTAGATTGGGTTTTCAAGTCTTTTATTTGTGTTGCTAAACCCACAAGGAATTGCAAGGAAAAATTAAAAATTTTCAATTTGCAAAAGTTTAAAAAACTCTTGCCACAAATTGTCCAAAGGCCCTGCATTTATGCAAAATTTTAAAATTTCAAACATTCTGGGGGCTTTTTATAAGAACTATTTTTTAAATTTCGCTGGAATAGCGGAAATTTTGGGGAATGTAAAGCCTTACATTGGGAAAAATGTCTCTGGTCCCTTTTAAAAATTTTCCCCAAATAATACCGATATTCCATACAATGGGCAGAAAAAACCGGGAACACCAAACCCTATATTTTTCCCAAAAAAGGGGGGACTTTGGGAAAATCACAAAAAAAACAGGGTCACAAAAATTGAGCACTGTTGGTTGCCCACAAACCCCCTTTTAAAAGCTACGCAATTTTCCCAAGGTTTTATGTGCACCTTCATTTAAAATAAATTAATTATCATTGCCTACAAACATTTCTTTGGGCCCAAAAAACGTCCCCCCATTTTTTTTCACTGTTGGGGGACAATTTAAAGGAAAAATTTTTCTTTTTACATGCTAAATTTAATTGCCAAAAAAGGCATAGAAAGGGGCCTTATTTATGAACCTTTCTCTACAAAAAGGGGCATAAATCACGCATTCCACTCTAGGGAAAGACTTTTTCCTTTCTCAGGGGAAACCAAAAAAATTTAAATGCTCTAAAACCCTTTTCCAGCTGTAATGCGCCTAGAAATGCCGTAGCGAAACTATAAATCTATTCAATAAATCTATTCTTTTCAAGACGGAGCTGAGCTGCGCTTTTGAAACACGCAGCGGCAATCCCTCATCTGAACGCCGCTGCTTTTTCGTCATAGCGAGCAGTATAATCTCACTGCTAATTTTTTTAGATCCTTTTTGGAAACCGACCGACGGGCCCAAGCGATCCTAAAAATGCTGTAACAGGGAGGAAACCCGGTGAACAAGCCCTTATGCTTTCAAAGCTGCATTTCCATTAACAATCAATCAATGTTAATTGCTGAGCATTTTTCCTGATTTTAAATTTGCAAATCCATGTGGTCATTTAACAGATAATTAAAAACTACAGCATGTCCAATTTTCAGCAGCATCACGGCTGCACCATAGCCACCGGGGGCCCTTTACCAAAAAATACAATAACTTTTTCAAGGTCCCACCCAAAATATTTTGATTTTTCCTTCTAAAGAAATGACCTATAGAAAAGGTAGTTGCACTTAGGTTAAAGACAAAATCTGAGCAATTTGGGTAAATCCAGACAAATTGTTTGGCGTATATTGAAAAAAAAAAAGATTACCATATTCATAACCTTAAAGGGGTCCATTAACAGTGTCCTCCCTTTTCCTAACATCCCCTCTTGTATGGGTGCTAGCTCCTCAGGTTGCTATAGCTACGACCTTTTATCCCCCCTTACCAGGCGCCAGCACTGGTTGCTATAACTACAGACCTGGCTTCTACTGCAGCCTAGTGGGAAACATAGACACACCCTTTAAATTCAAACCAAGAGAAAACCCAAAAAAACGGACTGATAAATGAATCAATGTAGTGAGACAACCCCTTTAACCCTGATTTTGAGCTAGGGATTTTTAACTGGTCTTAATTTACCGATCCCTGTTGCCTCTGGTCCCATGGTGCTAGAGCTCTGACATCATTTCCTGTCCGATACCACATCAATGTCACATTAGTAGACCCTACTGTGAGTAGACTGCAAGTGATACTGGAAGTTTTGTCAGAGCAAGAGCACTGCGGGACCCGAGGGGAAAGGGACTATGGATAAGGGGGCGTATGGGGGAAGGGACCATGAAAAAAGCCATTTGATCAGTTTAAAAAAACCCCAACCCCAAATTTAGAAAAGGGGGTTTCGTGAGGGTTTGGGGGTTGTTAGGGTAAAATAAAAAATAAATTGGGGTTTGGGGTAAATTTTTTTCAAGTTCATTCGAAGCAATATTGAACCAACAGATTCAAGTAGCACCGGTCATAGACAATCAGAGTATTGAGGATTGTTCATCACGTGCAATCTGGACTAATTAAAAAACTGAAAATGATGGCGTAAATATGTATTCAGCCACCTTTACTCTGATAGCCCTAAATAAAATTTCAGTGTCCCAAATTTTGGTTTTAGAAGCCCACCAATTGTAAAATCATGTAAAAATATATATAAAAATAAGGGACATAAAAACACCAAAGATGACATATATGATTTTTGGTGCCCAGGCGCCATTTTTTTTGTCATAAAAATAGTGTAGAATACGTTTGAATCTATGAACCTGTTCTACTGTGGGTCATAGGTTTTAGCCCCTCTCTAGCTACAAAACAAAAAATTCACTCGGGTAAACCACTTTTAAAGTGTTACCGTTCCACATA
This sequence comes from Phyllomedusa bahiana, assembly GCA_025379985.1. Classification (NCBI taxonomy): domain Eukaryota; kingdom Metazoa; phylum Chordata; class Amphibia; order Anura; family Hylidae; genus Phyllomedusa; species Phyllomedusa bahiana. The sequence goes on from JAODAL010012241.1 coordinate 93,831, forward strand.
ATCCCCCCGGTTTTTTTGCCGTACTGAATTTTAAAGGGGCCTCATTCACAAGGTTTATTGCCCGTAATTGCAGGACGGTTTTCGCCCTCAATTACGCCGCACCACAGGGGGCGGGGGGGCCCGGAAAATTTTCCGCCCTTGACTTCTTTTTCACGGGCTACCCGTAAAAATGGCATTCACTTTCCCCCCCGCGGCGGATTCCCGAGGGGGAGAAGAGAAAAAACCATATTCTCTTGAAACTGGGATTACCGTAATGACTGGGACTATTTCAGCCTATTGGACGCAAAAACGTGCCATACGGGTGAAAAACAGCCCCAAATAACCGTGTGAACGAGCCTAAAAGGAGCTTTTTTATTGTTTAGGTGACACACCTCCTGCACGGCCCCAATCTCAGGGACATTACAGCCCGGGTCCCTAAAGATGCACATTCTTATTTTTAGGGGGTGCCCCTTTTTTTTCCACAAAAAAATTATAGATGCATACTTGTTGTTATATTAAAATAAAAATAATAAATAATATATATATATAAATAAAAAAATATTATATATTTTAAATATATATATTAATATATAAAATAAAATATATAATAAATATAATATCTTAAAGTTTGAGTCCCCAACCTAGATATAATTTTAAAAAGGGCATTTTATGGGAGCTACATGACTTATCTCAAAGGAGGCAAGGTGACATGCTGGGGCTTTTTAAACTAAAGTTTCCCCTGCCCCCAAAGCCCCTTTGAGATGAGTGTAGTGTTAGTATCATGCTCTGTTCTCCCTCCCTTCCCTCTACTACATGACTTTTTTGTCTCCTGTCCCCGGGATGTTCGGGACCTGTGGACATCCATCACATACCTCCCGAAAAGGTCCTTCAAAAACCCCTGCTACAACAATATTCCCCGGGGCCTTTCCGGGGGGCGGGGCTTGGGGACACCCCCCCCTCTTCCCCCCAAACCTTTTCCCTTACCACCCTTAGGGACGGCCCTGTGTATGGGGAGCTGCACCAATGATTTCTGCTATGTCTTATTTTTGGGGTGTGCCTTATATTAGGGAAATAAACAAAATCTGTGCTGTCTTACTTTTGGGGGTGTCTTATTTTCATGGAAACACAGTAGTTTTTGGGCTGAAAAGACGCCAGACTTCTGGTGCAGCCTCGTTCAAATATTTCGCCCTAATTTCCAATAATCATTGTGGTAATATTATTGCTTTAGTCTTTTTCCCCAGCAATCATCAACTCAGGTAACCAGTTCTACAATTGTCATATTTATTAAGACACCAGAAAACAACTGCCACAAATAAAAGACAATTAACAAATAAAAATAAATATTAAAAAGACATAAAAAACGTAGCTATTCCAAGAGACCACGCGTTTCACAACGACCTACAGTGCTTCCTCAGGTCTGATATATTTTAACTACGGGATTTTAAATCCCCAACTCAATTTGAAAGGCAACAGGAAAACCACAATTTTGTCGTGTGGAAATTTTTTTTCTTCTATGGCGTTCAGCTTACGGGATAAATGATGTTGTATTTAAATGGATCAGACTTTTACAGACGCGGCGATAACAAGTATTGGTAACGTTTTAAACCGTTATAAGAAAACACATTACTATTAGTGGTATAACAAAGACAAGTTGATTTTACATGTGTAATAGGAGCATCATCGCTCTGTGAACAATTGGATTAAAATCTGTAATATTTATCCCCCAATTATTAATGCTCCTCTAATTGGTCTGATATAATGCATAATCACCACATACCTCAGGCTTCTTTTTGTGTATGCGATTTGTGTGCACATTGTGTGGTCTTGGCATTTGGGAATCTGACCTTCAAGCAATTACCAAGTCTAGCAATTATTTTCCTTTTTTGTAATAGTATTGTTCATTAAAATGTGCTCCTGTTGGGATGTAGAAAACAATCAGACGGCAGAACTGTAATAAATTATTTACACTGGATAAATCACTGTTTCTGACTTAGTCTACGAGATATAACCATGCCTCCAGCTAACATTTCATTACTTGTGAATCCGAGTATATTACCTATGAAAGTGCTGCACATTGTAGGAAACCTAAGGTCTTCTGTTTCAAGTGATAGAAAGGTAAGAAGGACTTGGTGCTTGTGGGTAGAGCTGTAATGGAGCTTTTATAGAGGTGCCCCTGACCTCCACTGTGCTCCCAGATGCCTTTAATTTCATAGTCTCTTTTTTTCCATTGGATTTGTATATTGGACCAAGACAGTCTATTCCATGGCAAGGCTGTATTCCAGCTCTGTTTCACATGGATTCGTAATATGGCTTCAAATTTAGGGTGACGTGTATGAAGAGCGGCGTGTCGGAGCGCCCGTTTTCACGTTATTTTTAGTGAAAGCTCCTCTTATGTCGCGCCCGGTGGTCAATTGCGGTAAAGTTCCCTGGCCTCGCCGTGTGTGAGGC